>CM069141.1:1123748-1197370 GCA_035221665.1 Okamejei kenojei | reverse complement strand
TTGGTGGCGGTCGGTGCGTTTTGGAGTGAGGTAGGGGGGTGTTGGTGTTGTGGGGATGGTTTGTTGTTGTGCTCAAATCATTTACTAACATCACCGCTAATACTTCACCCTTCTGACTCTAAACCATACCCCTATGCACACTACTCTCATAATTATCTTCAACTAAACTCACTAAACCAACTACACCCTCAACTTCTATAATTCACATCTACACCCCACCTCTCTACCTTTCCCACACACTCTCTTACTCAACATACTCTTATACATTATAAACATTAACACTTTACTACAATCTCAATACAAATCATTAAATCTTAACATTCTATTCTATTATCCTATCATCACATCACTTATACCCACCACCTCCCCACTTAATAACTACATAGATTACACACCCTTACAATAACCAACTTTATAATCCAGCCCCCTCAGACAGTCCTTCAAGAATTACATCAAATTGATTACTAACGTCTGGAAGCAGGATATAACGCAAACTCACTTTATGTGTTCCAATTTATATAAACAACAAGTTAGCTCAATGTGGTAGCCCCCATACCCCCCCACCCCCTACCTCTGTCTCATGACTCACTCCCCTTTCACCCAACCCCACAACGACCCCCTCCCCCCCCCCCCCCCCCCCCCCCTACGTTTTACACTTGACCACTATCCTACAAACCCCCCCCCCCCCCCCCCCCCGTACACATATTCCCCCCGCTTAACGGTCCACTTTAACACTATTTTATACACCCCCCCCCATACCCCCATACAGCACATCACTAACACTTATCACCCCCCCATTCATATACTACTATCTACACCCCCCCCCCCACCCAACATTAACTCCCACAACACACTAAACTATTAATCCTACACCCCCCCCCCCATGTACACTAACGACTATCCTACACCCCCCCCCCCGCTACACTAACACTAATCCTACCCCCCCCCCCATACACTTAACGACTATTTACACCTCACACTCCACTATCCTACATCCCCCCGGTTATTACTACTAACACTTCTACATCCCAGAACCCCCGTAATTACTAACACTTATCCTACGATTCCTCCATCCCCCCGCCGCTTACCGGCGTACCCCCGTTACCGTCCTCGGTACACTAACATCTAACGTCCACGATAACAACTATCCTACACCCCACCATACATCCCACATACACATACACTTACAGCTAACCATATCGCCCCCATACACTGAACCCCCATACACCCCCATCTCCCATACACTAACCCCCAACCATACACTAACCACGTATTTCTTACACTCACCACACTCAACTACCAACTATTCTACCCCCCCACCGCGTGTTATTAGTACACTAAACTAATCCTACACACCCCCCCCCCCCCATACACATAAACCACTATTTATCCTAACACCCCCCCCGTTCACTAACACTATCCTTAACACCCTCCCCCGGTTTTTACACTAACACTCGTACACTAACACTATTCCTACACCCCCCCCCCCCCCGTACACTAACTCTATCCTACCACCCCCCCCCACGCTACACTAACACTATCTACGCACCCCCCATACACTAAACCACTATCCTACAGCCCCCCCCCCCAAGACACTAACACTATCCTACAACCTCACACACTACCACTATCCTACAACCCCCCTTACAACAATCTTTCTCCCCCTCCCCTGTATTACATGTGGGCCAGGTACTTGGATTCTGCTGTGTGGGGATGTTTTTATGTTTTATTCTATCGTGTGTTGTGTTCTTTATTTTATTGTATGGCTGTATGGTGATCACATTTCACTGTGCCATCTGGCACATGTGACAAATAAATGTATCTTGTATCTGTGCCCCACCTGCATTCGCTCATGTGTCTCCCCTTGCACTCCCACTCACGCTACATTCCCTCATCCAGCTTCACAATTCACAACTGCAATCCTTTTGTCTCACACATTCTGTTTTTATCTCAGTCCTTTGTCGATCAAACCCCCCCTCACCTGTGTCCACGTCTCCACAAGGCATCTGTGGAGAAAGCTTTTCACTGTACCTTGGTACAAGTGACAATAAACTAACTAAACTAGAAATGCAGCCAGCACACTGACAATCCCCGCTCTGTGACGGTCACCGTGGAGAAGCAGCATTGGAGATGATCCATGAGTTGCAACACACACAGGCCCTGTGTGTTGATCACACCTCGTCCCAAAACCACCCACACAACTGCTCCATCATGCAAGAGATGTCTTCTCTAGTGGCCTGGTTCACTATCTACTATCTTACTATCTACCTCATCAGTGTACCCTCGGATGTCTTGATCGGACTTTGCTGGCTTTACCGTGCACTAAACGTTATTCCCTTATCCTGTATGTGTTCACTGTGGACGCCTCGATTGTAATCACGTCTTGTCTTTCCACTGGCTGGGTAGCACGCAACAAAATCTTACACGGGACAATAAACTAGACTGAACCTTCGAGGCAGCGTGGATGCCAGCCTTCCTCAATCGCAGGGGTGTCTTCTTCTTTTGTACAGCTGTGCACAGCCTAAAGTTGTAGGACAACTGGTTCTATTTGATCTTATTTGTTTGTGCACGCCAGGTTGATTGCATTCGTCGAAACAGGGCGGACCACGTGAAGGTTGCAATCTCCCAGCCCTCCCAGGAGTATGTTGAAGCAACTATCCTCATCAGCCTTTCTTGTTACACTTCTCAAAATTCAACCAAGATCGGCACAAGTTTACCAAATCCACGTTAACGGCCTTTGTAATAAACAGAGCGTTTTAAAAAAGATTCTTGGACAGGTTCATGTGATATTTTTTTTTTTTTTTGGAAAGGGTAGACGTGTAGAGAGGATATGGGGTAAATGTGGAGAAAAGGGGTCTTGGTCGTCGAAGCGTGGATGGGGCATGTGGTCAGCATGGACAGGTCGGGCGAAGGGCGCCTGTATCCATGCTGTACGATTGTATGACTAAATAATTCCAACCTGATCTCGGCGCAAGATGATGTCCCACATCAATGGTAGATTTAACAAAATGTGGAGAAATCAGTGGGTGAGACAGGCATCTATGAGTGAAGGAATAGGTGAGGTTTCGGGTCGAGGGGGAAAAACCCCTTCTTCAGACTTAACCCAAACGTCCACCTATTTTTTTCTCCATAGGATGCTGCTCACCGCTGAGTTTCTCCAGCATTTTTGTTACTACGATTTTTCCAGCATCTGCAAGTTTTCCTCTTTGAACATTTACACCATCAAGCTCAAACCGCCGGCCCTGCGATTGGCACGACTGCCACACTAACAACTTGCAACACTGGAACAATCTTTGTCCGCAGTCACGGGGGAAATGATGTCCATTTTCCATCTTACCTCTCCTGGATTCATAACAGGGTCGACTCGTTGGCAACAATATCCCAAAATAAATTGCTTTTACGTCCAATTATTGCTGAAGATATAAAATAAGAAAATGCAACTAATTTTCTTTTCCTTTGTCTATTTTATCACCGCTCCTGATTCTCTAGTTCTGTTTCATTCTCTGTCCCTAGTAAATGCTGCCAGCTGAGGCCACCTGCTCCAGTCAGTACATCGTTCAGTCCCATTGTACCGGGCACAGCTACTTTAACTTTCACCTCACCAACGGCATCTCCTGGACCAGATGACCAACTCCCTGAGAAGGCTTAGGAAGTTTGGCATGTGCCCTACAACTCTCACCAACTCCTACAGATGCACCACAGAAAGCATTTTATCGGGCTGCATCACAGCACAGTTTGGGAACAGCTCCATCCAAGACTGCTAGAAAATGTAGCGAATTGTGGACGCAGCCCAGAGCATCACACAAACCGACCTCCCTTCAGTCTGAAGAAGGGTTTCGGCCCAAAATGTTGCCTATTTCCTTCGCTCATAGACGCGTGCCACACCATGGTTTCTCCAGCATTTTGTCTTACCTCCTTAATTGACTCCATTCTTTATACCCATGTTGCCCCCGCCACTCCTCTTTCTCCTCTCCTAATCAGGCAAGAGGTACAGAAGTGTGAAAACACACACCTCCAGACTCAGGCTCAGTTTCTTCCCAGCTGTTATCAGGCAACTGAACCGTCTTACCAACAACCAGAGAGCGGTCATGAACTACTATCTACCTCATTGGAGAGCCTCGGACTATCTTTGATCGGACTTTACTGGCTACATCATGCATTAAACATTGTTAACGTTCTTCCCTTTATCATGTATGGACGGCTCAATTGTAATCACGTATTGTCTTTCCGCTGACTGGTTCGCACGCAACAAAAGCTCTTCACTGTACCTCGGTACACGGGACAATAAACTCAACTCAAACACTGTCCCTGGAGGGTTGAGGTACCCATCGAGACCAGGTGTTTCCGCTCCAGCGCAAACCTCGGGAACGATTTGAGAAAGGACAAGTCAATTAACTGCCGCTTCAGTCACAATAGTATTCTGTGAAACGTCACTATCTGTTTCCAAGATGCTTGCCTGACCGCTGAGTTTCACCAACACTACAGATTGTGTCAATCATTGGTATAAACCGCATCTTCAGTTCATTTTATAACGTCAACAATACAGCTGGGAAACTGGCTCAGTCTCCTTTCCGCCCCAATATTCCATGTGCCTGTCGTAAAAGTTTTTAAACGGGACACTATCGATCGCTCACCACACCGTAGGCAGCGGTTCCAGGCACCCAACCACTTTGTGTAAAACACTTGCCCCACACACCCTTTACACTTTGCCACTCTCATCCTGAAACCTGTTAAAAAAAATTTCTTTTGCACGATGAACATTTAGATAGTGATTACACTTAATCAAAATACTGTGTGGCAGCACAGTGGTAAGAGTTGCTGATTATCTGGTTATGTCATGTCTGGCACAAGCGTCATAAAGTCATAAGGAATAGTAAATTAGCCATTCGGGCATCAAGTCTATCCCATTCAATCATGACTGATCTATCCTCCTCCTAATCCATTCTCCTGCCCTTCTCCCCATAACCTCTGAACCCGCACATAATCAAGAATTATCTGTATCTGCCTTAAATATATCATTGACTTGGCCTCCCACTCTTCTGTGGCAAGAATTCCACAGATTAACCACCCTCTGACTAAATAAATTTCTCCTCATCTCCTTCCTAAAAGAACGTCCTTTAATTCTGAGGCTGTGGCCTCTAGTACTAGACTCTCCCACTAGTGTAAGCATCTTGTGAAAGTTTGTATATTTGTGTGGCTTGGAGCCTCCATCTACAGGAATGTTTACAATGTCTTTATGTGCAGTAGCAGAGCAGTTACAACAGATGATGTATCTATGGATGGAATGACTTACAGCAGCACAGACGTTATGAGGGAAATTTACATTTGTGCTTCACTCTTTGTGCAATAAATTCATTGCCGCAAGAAGCAATTGTTTCAGAAACTATAAGGCAGAGAAGACTGGAACAATGTACTGTGTTAAACCAGTACATTGAGATGCAAATAGATTTGGCATTTTCTTGTTGAATTATTATTTTGTGGACAAGTCTATTCTCATGAAACAGCCTCCTGTTCCCTCTGGAAAGTCAATGTGCTGATAGATTACACGTCGGTTGCTGCCACAGACCCCAGGCTAACACAAGGAAGCTGCAGCTGCTGCCAACATGAAATCAAGACAGACTGCGGTGAATAGCCGGCAGGTCAGGCAGCATCTGTGAAGAGGGAAACAGGTATGGTGGCAGTGGCACTGTTGTTGCCTCACTACGGGTGCTGTCTGAACGGAGTTCCCGCTGGGACCATGTGGGTTTTCTCCGGGTGCTCCAGTTTCCTCCCACATTCCAAAGATGTACAGGTTAGTAGGTTAATTAGCTTCGGTAAAAATTGTAAATTGTCCCAGTGTGTGTAGGCTAGGATGGTGCATGGGGTGATGGCTGGCCGGTGCGGACTCGATGGGCTGAAGGGCCTGTTTCCGCGCTGTATCTCTAAAGTAAAGTACATTAAAGAAAAGTGAATACTGGTTCAGGCCAAGGAACTTTAATTGGAACCAAAGCAGTTAGTAATCAGACAAGCTTTACCTACAGAGAAGCTGTTGTGATAAAAGGAGTGCCTGAAGAATATTGATTCTTGCTCCGTAGATGTTGCCTGACATGCTGAGTATTTCCTGCAGCCACACCCCCCTTCATTACCCCTCAACCTTCAGGAGCCCAGGATCAGTCATCAGACCACAAACCTTTAGGCTGAGGCTAATTCTTGAGGAACAGTGGTACCTTCACTAAGGTCCAGTGAAAAGCTTCGTTTTCCACCCGACTCATACGATATTTATCCCAGGAGGGAAATTGATCAAACAGATTAGTTGATACGTTAAGGGAAATGGTGGCAACATTAGGAACTGCAGGAGCTGGAATCTAGAGCAAACCACAAAGTGCTGGAAGAACTCAACAAGCCAGGCAACATCTGTGAAGGGTATGGATAGGCAATGTTTTGAGTCGGGACTCTTCTTGAGGTGGAAAGTGATTATTTTTTGTGTTGTTGTTTGAAGATGTAACATTAGCTGGGGAGATTTTTCACTCCCTCAACAAAGAAGCTAATGTAATAATTGCTAATGTCATTCATAGAGGCTGTAACATTGAAATCTCACCTTACAGCTGACTGCTGCAGCGGGTACAGCATCTGCAGACAAACACTCGGCAGTACCCATGGCTCTGGGGTATATGACTAACATAGACGATGAATAGAAAGGAACGTTTTGTAGTTTCAGTACAGCTATGACTTGATGAACACGTGGAGATTAACAAAGACAGAAATATTTCAAATGTCATTAGAAACGGGAATAGTGCCGGAGGATTGGCGTACTGCGCATGTTGTTCCATTGTTTAAAAAGGGTTCAAAGAATAAACCTAGCAATTATAGACCTATTAGTTTGACATCAGTGGTGGGCAAATTAATGGAAAGGATACTTAGAGATAATATATATAGCATCTGGATATATAAACAGGTCTGATCAGGAACAGTCAAACATGGATTTGTGCTGGAAGGTCAGTTTGACAAACCTTCTTGAATTTTTTGTAAGCTAGGTAACTAGAGGAAATTGATGAGGGTTAAAGCAGTGGATGTTGTCTATATGAGATTTCAGAAGGACCTTTTGACAGGTTCATCCATGGAAGGTTGGGTTAAGAAGGTTCAATCTCTTTGGTGATAATGCAGAGTAGCAAGATGGATTCAACAGTGGCTGAATGGGAGATGTCAGAGAGTAATGTGGATGGCTGTTTGTCAGTTTTGGAGCCGGTGACAAGTGGTGGTGCTCAGGGCATCTGTGTTGGGGTCCGACTGTGTTTGTCATGTACATCAATGATCTGGATTGATGGGGTGAAATAGGATAAGTAAGTATGCAGGATGATACTAATATAGGTGGTTGTTGTGGATAATGAAGTAGATTTTCAAAGTCTACCAGAGAGATTTGGGACATGTGGAAAGGGGCTTGAAAGATGGCAGCTGGAGTTTAATGTGATAAGTGTGAGAAGTGTACATTTGGAGAGACAAATCAAAATTGAACGTGCATGGTAAATGGTAGGGAATTGAGGAATGTGTGGAACAGAGGGATCTAGGAATACGTGCATAGTTCGAAGGTGGATCGCAAGTAGATAGGGGGGTAAGAACGCTTTGGTCTCGTTGTGCTTGGCCTTTATAAATCAGGAGCATTGAATATAGAGTAGGGAGAGTAATGTGTAAAATTGTAAGGCATTGGTAAGACCAATTTCTGGTGTATGGATGTACCAATTTTGGTCGCCTAGTTTAGGAAGGATGTCAACAAAATAGAAGAGAGTACAGAGGAGATTTACTAGATGTTGCCAGGGGTTCCAGCAACTATGTTCAGAGAAAGGTTGAACAAGTTAGGTTTTATATCTTTGAGCGCAGAAGGTTAAAGGGGGGACTTGGATGAGGTCTTTTAAAATGATGCAAAAGGATAGACAGAGTTGACGTCGGATACGTTTTTCCCATGAGGGTTTAGGGAAGATTCAAACAAGGAGGGCATGACATGAGAATTAAGGGACAGAGGTTTCGGTCGGTTAAGAGGGTGGTAACGTGAGGGGGGAACTTCTTTTATCAGAGGGTGGTGCTGTGTGGGGAGATTCAGCTGTCCAGCTGAAGTGGTGGAGGCAGGATCGTTTTTAACATTTAAGAGTAAGTGGATAGGTATATGGACGTGTAAGGGAATTGGACGGGGTATGTCTGAGTGCAGTAGATGGGACTAGGGGAAAACAAATGGTCGGCACGGACTGGAAGGGCCGAGAGGGCCTGTTTCCGTGCTGTAATTGTTATATGGTTATATGGTGTTATAAAGTCAGCTCAACTAGAGGGCAGTAGCATCTACCTTGCTGGTCAACATCGGACTATCCTTGATCAGACTTTGCTGGCTTTACCTTGCACTAAACCTTGCAAGACAATGGACAATGGACAATGGACAATAGACAACAGGTGCAGGAGGAGGCCATTCGGCCCTTCAAGCCAGCACCGCCGTTCAATGTGATCATGGCCGATTATCCCCAATCAGTACCTCGTTTCTGCCTTCTCCCCATATGCCCTATCTCCGCTATCTTGAAGAGCCCTATCTAGCTCTCCCTTGAAAGTATCCAAAGAACCGGCCTCCACCTCCCTCTGAGGCAGAGAATTCCACAGACTCACAGAAAACATAGAAACCATAGAAATTAGGTGCAGGAGTAGGCCATTCAGCCCTTCGAGCCTGCACGCCATTCAATATGATCATGGCTGATCATCCAATCAGTATCCCGTACCTGCCTTCTCTCCATACCCTCTGATCCCCTTAGCCACAAGGGCCACATCCAACTCACTCGGTAAATATAGCCAATGAACTGGCCCTCAACTTACCCTCTGTGGCAGAGAGTTCCAGAGACTCACCCACTCTCTGTGTGAAAAAAGTCTTTTCTCATCTCGGGTCTTAAAGGATTTCCCCTTATCCTTAAGCTGTGACCCTTGTCATGGACTTCCCCAACCTCGGGAACAATCTTCCTGCATCTATGCTGTCCAACCCTTAAGAATTTTGTAAGTTTCTATAAGAATCCCCTCTCAAGTCTCCTAAATTCAGAGGAGTATAAACCGAGTCTATCCAGTCTTTCTTCATAAGACAGTCCTGACATCCCAGGAATCAGTCTGGTGAACCTTCTCTGCACTCCCTCTATGGCAATAATGTCCTTCTCAGATTTGGAGACCAAAACTGTACGCAATACTCCAGGTGTGGTCTCACCAAGACCCTGTACAACTGAAGTAGAACCTCCTGCATCCTGTACTCAAATCCTTTTGCTATGAAAGCTAACTACCATTCGCTTTTTTCACTGCCTGCTGCACCTGCATGCCTACTTTCAATGACTGGTGTACCATGACACCCAGGTCTCGCTGCATCTCCCCTTTTCCTAATCGGCCACCATTTAAATAATAGTCTGCTTTCCTGTTTTTGCCACCAAAGTGGATAACCTCACATTTATCCACATTATACTGCATCTGCCAAACATTTGCCCACTCACCCAGCCTATTCCAAGTCACCTTGCAGTCTCCTAGCATCCTCCTCACAGCGAACACTGCCCCCAGCTTAGTGTCATCCGCAAATTGGAGATATTGCCTTCAATTCCCTCATCCAGATCATTAATATATATTGTAAATAGCTGGGGTCCCAGCACTGAGCCCTGCGGTACCCCACTAGTTACTGCCTGCCATTGTGAAAATGACCCGTTTACTCCTACTCTTTGCTTCCTGTTTGCCAGCCAGTTCTCTATCCACATCAATACTGAACCCTAATACCGTATGCTTTAAGTTTGTATACTAATCTTCTTATGTGGGACCTTGTCGAAAGCCTTCTGGAAGTCCAGATATACCACATCCACTGGTTCTCCCTTATCCACGCTACTAGTTACATCCTCGAAAAATTCCACAAGATTCGTCAGACATGATTTACCTTTTGTAAATCCATGCTGACTTTGTCCAATGATTTCACCACCTTCCAAATGTGCTGCTATCCCATCTTTAATAACTGACTCTAGCAGTTTCCCCACTACCGATGTTAGACTAACTGGTCTGTAATTCCCTGTTTTCTCTCTCCCTCCCTTCTTAAAAAGAGGGGTTACATTTGCTACCCGCCAATCCTCAGGAACTACTCCAGAATCTAAAGAGTTTTGAAAGATTATCACTAATGCATCCACTATTTCCTGAGCTACTTCCTTAAGTACTCTGGGATGCAGCCTATCTGGCCCTGGGGATTTATCGGCCTTTAATCTATTCAATTTACCCAACACCACTTCCCGACTGACCTGGATTTTCACTCAATTCCTCCTTTGACCCACAGTCCCCTGCTATTTCAGGCAGATTATTTATGTCTTCTTAGTGAAGACGGAACCCAAAGTAGTTATTCAATTGGTCCGCCATATCCTTGTTCCCCATGATCCACTCACCTGTTTCTGACTGCAAGGGACCTACATTTGTTTTAACTAACCTCTTTCTCTTCACATATCTATAAAAACTTTTGCAGTCAGTTTTTTATGTTCCCTGCCCGTTTTCTTTCATAATCTATTTTTCCTTTCCTAATTAAGCCCTTTGTCCTCCTCTGCTGGTCTCTGAATTTCTCCCAGTCCTCTGGTATGCTGCTTTTCTGGCTACTTTGTACGCATCATCCTTTGCTTTGATACTATCCCTGATTTCCCTTGTTATCCACGGATGCACTACCTTCCCCGATTTATTCTTTTGCCAAACTGGGATGAACAATTTTTGTAGTTCATCCATGCAGTCTTTAAATGTCTTCCATTGTATATTCCACCGTCAACCCTTTTAGAATTAATTGCCAGTCAATCTTGGCCAATTCACGTCTCATACCCTCAAAGTTACCTTTCTTTAAGTTCAGAACCATTGTTTCTGAATTAACAATGTCACTCTCCATCCTAATGAAGAACTCAACCATATTATGGTCACTCTTGCCCAAGGGGGCACGTACAACAAGACGGCTAATTACCCCTTCCTCGTTACTCAAAACCCAGTCTAAAATAGCCTGCTCTCTCGTTGGTTCCTCTACATGTTGATTTAGATAACTATCCCGCATACATTCCAAAAAATCCTCTTCCTCAGCACCCCTGCCAATTTGATTAACCCAATCTATATGTAGATTGAAGTCACCCATTATAACTGTTTTGCCTTTGTCGCACGCATTTCTAATTTCCTGTTTGATACCATCCCCAACTTCTCTGCTACTGTTAGGTGGCCTGTACACAACACCCACCAGCGTTTTCTGCCCCTTAGTGTTTTGTAGCTCTACCCATACCGATTCCACATCCTCCAAGTAATGTCCTTCCTTTCCATTGCGTTAATCTCCTCTCTAACCAGCAACGCTACCCCACCTCCTTTTCCTTTCTCTCTATCCCTCCTGAATATTGAATATCCCTGGATGTTCAGCTCCCAGCCTACGTCACCTGGAGCCATGTCTCCGTGATCCCAACTATATCATAATCATTAATATCTATCTCCAGACTCACAACTCTCTGTGTGAAAAAGTGTTTCTACATCTCCGTTCTAAATGGCCCTTATTCTTAAACTGTGGCCCCTGGTTCTGGACTCCCCCCAATATCGGGAACATGTTTCCTGCCTCTTGTGTGTCCAACCCTTAATAATCTTATGTTTCAATAATATTCCCTCTCATCCTTCTAAACTCCAGAGTGTACAAGCCCAGCTGCTCCATTCTCTCAGCGTATGACAGTCCCGCCATCCCGGGAATTAACCCGGTGAACCTACGCTGGGCTCCCTCAATAGCAAGAATGTCCTTCCTCAAATTAGGGGACCAAAACGTCACACAATACTCCAGGTGTGGTCTCACTAGGGCTCTGTACAACTGCAGAAGGACCTCTTTGCTCCTATACACAACTCTATACTATAGTCTGAAGAAAGGTCTCGACCCGAAACGTCGCCTATCTCATTCGCTCCTTAGATGCTGCTGCACCCGCTGAGTTTCTCCAGCTTTTTGTGTAACCCTCGATTCTCCAGCATCTGCAGTTCCTTCTTTAACTCTATACTATACTTATTCTCTTAACATGTATCTGTACACTCTAACCTGCTCGATTGTAATCATGTCTTGTCTTTCCGCTGACTGGTTAGCACGCAACAGATGCTTTTCCCTGTACCTCGGTACACGTGACAATAAACTGAACTGAAGAGGTATTTTGCTGCCCTTTCTCCGATACAAGGTCCAGCTCCATCCTCGTCTGCCGATCGTCTTGTCCCTGTTGTCGTCTCTCCAGCCCAGCGTTTGCCTGAGATCTTCCCCACCCTGTCCTTACTCATTCCTGTGTTTGAGGCAGCATCTCTGGAGAACGCAGCGGGTCAGGCAGCATCTGTGGAGAACATGGATAGGTGACGTTTCACAGAGTGCCGGAGTAACTCAGCAGGTCAGGCAGCATCTCTGGAGAACTTGAAAACTCTCTCTTCTCCCCTCTCCCATCAGGCAAGAGGTACAGAAGTGTGAAAACACACACCTCCAGATTCAGGGACAGTTTTTACCCGGCTGTTATCAGGCAGCTGAACTGTCCTCTCACCAACAAGAGAGCGGTCCTGACCTCCCATCTACCTCATTGTAGACCCTCGGACTACTATTAATCAGACTTTACTGGACTTTATCTTGCACTAAAATGTAATCCCTTTATCATGTATTTATACACTCTGGACAGCCTGATTGTAAACATGTAAACATGTCTTTCTGCTGGGAGACAAAAATGCTGGAGAAACTCAGCGGGAGAGGCAGCATCTATGGAGCGAAGGAATGGGTGACCTATCTCCAGGATTTTTTGTCTACCTTCGATATTTCCAGCATCTGCAGTTCTTTCTTAAACATAGTTTTTCTGCTGGCTATTTAGCTTGTACACACAGCGCACGTGACAATAAACTAAACTCATCTCCGCCTCGACTGCAACAGAGGGTGTGGAACCCAGGGCCGTGTGTGTGCCCGTGTGCGGACGTGGCACCCACGGACGAGAAGCCGAGGCAAAGAAGTGGATGCCAAATATCCGAACGGAAACGACAGAAACGCCCAATAACGGACATGACGTTGTCGGGGGCGGGACTTGTCAGCGATTGGTCCAGACCCTCGCGTCCATTACATCACTGGCCAGTGGAGACGGGAGCGTGGGGGCCATTTTCCCACACAAGCCATAGGTGACTGGGCAGTCTGAACCCAAGCACCAAGTTGTAAGTGACCGAAGGTGCGCATCCCTCGGGACAGCCCCCACTCTCCCACGGCCACCCTCAGTCGGGTGGAGCGGACGTGTGGGACAATGTTCATGCCTTCACAGTGATGTGATGGACGTGGGGGTCTGGACCAATCGCTGACTAGTCTCGCCCCCGGGCAACGTCAAGTCCGTTATTTGACGTTTCTGTTGAGCGGCATTCGGTCCTTTGGTTTGTCGGCGACGCCACCTTTCAGGTAGGTGGCGTTTTGGACGAGCAGCCATTCGGTAATTGGCTTTTAGGCGTCCCACCCTTCGGTTATTTGGTGTTTCGGCTTCATTTCCGTTCGGTTATTTGGCATCCACTTCTTTGCCTCGTCCGTCGGCACCTCGTCCGGGTACCGTGTGTGCCAGTGCAGCAGCGCTGAACACAGCTACACCTCGCGGCTCTGTCACAGATTGCCAGCCCCTGCCCCTGTCCCTGCCCCAGCCCCTGCCCCAGCCCCAGCCCCAGCCCCTGCCCCTGCCCCAGCCCCTGCCCCCCCAGCCCCTGCCCCAGCCCCTGCCCCAGCCCCTGCCCCAGCCCCTGCCCCAGCCCCAGCCCCTGCCCCATGAACACAGCTACAGCCCCAGCCCCCTGCCCCTGCCCCACCCCTGCCCCTGCCCCTGCCCCAGCCCCTGCCCCAGCCCCTGCCCCAGCCCCCCCTTGCCCCAGCCCCTGCCCAACCCCAGCCCCTGCCCCTGCCCCAGCTGCTGCCCCTTGCCCCAGCCCCTGCCCCAGCCCCAACCCCTGCCCCTGCCCCTGCCCCCCCCAGCCCTGCCCCCAGCCCCTGCCCCAGCCCCAGCCCCTGCCCCTGCCCCTGCCCCAGCCCCCCTGCCCCAGCCCCTGCCCCAGCCCCTGCCCCCCCTGCCCCCCCCTGCCCCAGCCCCTGCCTCTGCCCCTGCCCCTGCCCCAGCCCCAGCCCCTGCCCCAGCCGCTGCACGCAGCTTCACCAGGCTGATGCCACTTTGTAATCACTGCCTCTTGCTCTCCATCTCCACACCAAATAAACAGTAGACCCGCTGTCTGAGACTAATCCACTCACAAAATAAACCAGGATCCCTTATTTAGACTTGAGAGCTACAGTGTGGAAGCAGGCCCTTCGGCCCACTGAGTCCGTGCCAACCAGCCACCACCCTGTGTCCCACCCTGTGTCCCACCCTGTGTCCCACCCTGTGCACCACCCTGTGCACCACCCTGTGCACCACCCTGTGTCCCACCCTGTGCACCACCCTGTGTCCCACCCTGTGCACCACCCTGTGTCCCACCCTGTGTCCCACCCTGTGCACCACCCTGTGCACCACCCTGTGCACCACCCTGTGTCCCACCCTGTGCACCACCCTGTGCACCACCCTGTGCACCACCCTGTGCACCACCCTGTGCACCCTGTGTCCACCCTGTGCACCACCCTGTGTCCCACCCTGTGCTCCCCCTGTGCACCCCACCCTGTGCACCACCCTGTGCACCACCCTGTGCACCACCCTGTGTCCCACCCTGTGCACCACCCTGTGCACCACCCTGTGCACCACCCTGTGTCCCACCCTGTGCACCACCCTGTGTCCCACCCTGTGCACCACCCTGTGCACCACCCTGTGCACCCCCCTGTGTCCCACCCTGTGTACCACCCTGTGCACTAGGAAGATGAACAGGGGAACAGGTTAAGAGGGAGACAAGGGGCAGATAGATGGTGGGGATCCAGTGGTGGTGGTGCCTGACGTATATCGACAGTAGGGGTGCAAATCACATTGAATAAGCAACATGGATGAATACTGCATGGGCACGTTTTACATGAGGGCCATTTGATATGACGGCTAATTACTTTTTAGTTTAGTTTAGAGCTACAGTGCGGAAGCAGGCCCTTCGGCCCACTGAGTCCGTGCCAACCAGTGGTCCCCGCATATTAACACTACCCAACACACACCAGGGACAATTTTACATTTACACTAAGCCAATTAACTTACAAACCTGTACATCTTTGTAGTGTGGGAGGAAACCGGAGTTCCCAGAGAAAGGCCACGCGGTCACGGGGAGAATGTACAAACTCTGAGGCAGTCTGTGGAATTCTCTGCCTCAGAGGGCGGTGGAGGCCGGTTCTCTGGATAGCTAGAGAAGCTAGATAGGGCTCTTAAAGATAGCGGAGTCGGGGGATATGGGGAGAAGGCAGGAACGGGGTACTGATTGTGGATGATCAGCCATGATCACAGTGAATGGCGGTGCTGGCTCGAAGGACTCTCTGGCGCTGTGAGTCAGCAAAACTACCACTGCGCCACCGTGCCGGCCAACTGTGATCTAATTTGAGTAAAATCACTTTTATTTTTAGATTTGCATATAAAATATGGACACTGAGCCAAGCGTTCCTAGTTTAAAGGGCTGTTTCACATCGAGCTTGTGTTGTCCTTCACATTACAGCTGGTAGGTGCTGATGTTAATGTGAGTGGCAACTCAATGTCATTGGTCAGGGAAGATGGTTCTCCAAGTGTCAAGACAATAGACAAGAGTATTTTATCGTTGTATGTGTCCGGCAACAGAACAATAACATTCTTACTTGTGGACACATGATCCAGTAAACCTAACTCCTTTTTCATTGCCACAGGCGGCTGTGGAGGCCAAGTCAATGATATTTTAAAGGTGGAGATCGACAGGTTCTTGATTAGTACGGGTGTTTGGGGTTACGGGGAGAAGGCAGGAGAATGAGAATGAGAGCGAACGATAGATCAACCATGATCGAATCGCAGAGTAGAATGAAGGGGCTGAATGGCCTAATTCTGCTTGTTCAAAATTTGAACATGAACCATCCAAGGTATAAACTTAATGAAAACTTAGTTCTTTTCCAAAGCTACACATGTAACATTTCAAAACAGATGACTACTCTGAAGAATAGTCATTATTTGCACCAACCAGCTAGCTTGAGATGACGTGTTTTTGATGCAAAACACTTGCAATCTCGGCCAATTAATGAAAACAATTTGCTAAAATGCTTTAAAAGAACAATCTAATTTGAGGCACATTGGGACTGATGACATTGTCCAGATAAATCTAATTTACTCTGTCAAAATGAGAACCATGACTAGAATTATGATATCACTTGGTTTCATGTCAATTCATATCAAAGTTTGTACTCGTTAGTATTTTCATGCCGCCTATTAAATTATGAATTTATCCATTAGATATCTAACCTTCATGAAGTTTTGCCCCCAGGCATTTGGCCAGTGTGTCACAACTGGCTCAGATTTGATGACTAGTAACACTGCTCTCCAGAGATGATCGTGGCTGATCATCCACAATCAGTACCCCGTTCCTGCTTTCTCCCCATATCCCATGATTCCATTAGGCCTAAGAGCTATATCTAATGGCCCTGTCTCACTGTGCGAGTTGACCCACGAGGTACCTCGAGTGACAGACTCGTGGCTGTGCACAAGACTGCAAGTTTATGATCAAGTGTGTAACCGAGTTCCCACGGGTATGTAATTGCTGCGATGTTCCTAGTTCCTCTCCCGAGTTAGCAAGTTCCTCTCCCGTTACTCTTGAGCCAACCGTGAATGAAGGTATGTTTTAATAAAGCAACAATGTTAAAATACATCTCCATCCTGTGGTTTTGAGTTATTTCAGCGCGGCCGCATCTATTGATATGACCTACAATGGGAAAATGCGCATCCTCCAGTAACCAAGCATTTCTTGTTGTTTTATGTTTTTAAATACTTTTTTGCAATGGATCTCTATTTTAAATAATTTTAAAAAAGGAAGCAGCCCGGGTGACTGACATTGAGCGGCCGTCGGGACCCGACAGCAGACACACACACACACACACACACACACACACACACACACACACACACACACACACACACACACAACACACACACACACACACACAGAGATACACACACACACACACACACACACACACACACACACACACAGAGAGATACACACAGACAGCAGCTGGCCACCACTTCAGAGGAATGAAGCAGCTCGGGTGACTTTGAGCGGCCACCGGGACCCGACAGCAGACACACACACAGATACACACAGATAGACAGAGAGGGAGAGAGAGAGAGACACACACACACATAGAGAGAGAGATACACACAGACAGCAGCTGGCCACCACTTCAGAGGAATGAAGCAGCTCGGGTGACTGAGCGGCCGCCGGGACCCGACAGTACACACACACACACACACACACACACACACACACACAGAGATACACACAGACAGCAGCTGGCCACCACTTCAGAGGAATGAAGCAGCTCGGGTGACTTTGAGCGGCCACCGGACCCGACAGCAGACACACACACAGATAGACAAACAGATAGACAGAGAGGGAGAGAGACACACACACACAACTCAGCGGACCAGGCAGCATCTCTGGAGAGAAGGAATAGAGTCGAGACCCTTCTTCAGACTTACCCGAAATGCCACCCATTCCTTCGCTCCAGAGATGCAGCCTGTCCCTCGGAGTTACTCCAGCATTGTGTGTGTCTATCTCCGGTGTGAACCAGCATCTGCAGTTCCTTCCCAATCCCACACTCTCGGCCCCGGGGGGGGTGGATGGAGCATCACACGTGGACACATCCCACCCACCACCCCAGACTTGCCCCTTCGGCAGGTCTTTAAGCCGTTCATTGAGACAGAGTGAAGCCACGGGGCAGGCGCCTCAGTAATAAAGGACAAGTGGCAGAAAGGCCGAAGATAGACACAAAATGCTGGAGTAACTCGGCGGGACAGGCTGCATCTCTGGAGCGAAGGAATGGGTGGCATTTCGGGTAAGTCTGAAGAAGGGTCTCGACTCTATTCCTTCTCTCCAGAGATGCTGCCTGGTCCGCTGAGTTACTCCAGCATTTTGTGTCTATCTTTGGTTCAGTCTTTACTCGAGCAAAAGAACAGATTATTAAAGTTCCCACGGTAGACTCACAAGACACTAAGATAAACGCACGGGGCCACTACGTTATTACAACGAGTTTAAATGTTTCCATTTTTAACTTGAACAGTTAATTTGACTCGTGGAAAAAATCAAACATGTTTGATTTTTTTCACGAGTTAACAAGTTTCCCGAGTACCTGCCGTTAGCGCCACGAGTCGATAAGTTGCTCGTGCGAGTTCCGACGTTCCCGCTACGTGATCACCACGAGTGAAAACTCGGGGTCACTCGTGGGCCAACTCGCACAGTGAGACAGGGGTTTAACTCTCTCTTGAAAACATCCATTGAATTGGCCTCCACTGCTTTCTGTGGCAGAAAGTTCCACAGATTCACAACTCTCTGGGTGAACTCTCCCTCATCTCAGTCATAAATGGCCGACCCCTTATTCTTAAACTCTTGCTATTGAGGGAGTGCAGGGTAGGTTTACAAGCTTAATTCCTGGGATGGCGTGACTGTCATATGCTGAGAGAATGGAGCAGCTGGGCTTGTATACTCTGGAATTTAGAAGGATGAGAGGGAATCTTATTGAAACATATAAGATTATTAAGGGTTGGACACGCTAGAGGCAGGAAACATGTTCCCAATGTTGGGGGAGTCCAGAACCAGGGGTCACTGTTTAAGAATAAGTAGTAAGCCATTTAGAACGGAGATGAGAAACACTTTTTCACCCAGTGAGTTGTGAATCTGTGGAATTCTTTGCCTCAGAGGGCGGTGGAGGCTGGTTCTCTGGATACTTTCAAGAGAGAGCTAGATAGGGCTCTTAAAGATATTGGAGTCAGGGGATATGGGGAGAAGGCAGGAACGGGGTACTGATTGGGGATGATCAGCCATTGAATGGCGGTGCTGGCTCGAAGGGCCGAATGGCCGACTCCTGCACCTATTGTATATTGTCTAAACTGTGACCCTTGGTTCTGGACTCCCCCAACATCGGGAACACTTTTCCTGCATCTAGCCTGTCCAATCCTTTAAGAATTTTATATGTTTCTATAAGGTCCCTCTCATCCTTCTAAATTCCAAATGTTGTGGTTCCACTTGCAAATACTTATTCTTGAGGAAGAATCCACCATATCTCCAGCTCTCTATGCATATCCAACAGCTAACTCATCCTAAAGACACAAAGTGCTGCATTCCTGGCTAACTATAATCTGTTAAATTCCGGTGAATACAAGCCCAGAAGACCCATTCTTTCGAGACCTCCCTCCCATTTGTCCCTCTCCAGTGTGTGAGCTCTGGGCTGATGCTGTGACTGGTGGGATGGACAGGTCTCCTTCGGTCCCAGCATCCAGCAGCAACACCATAAAGATCTCCCAACATTTCCTCAACCTCAGTAGAACATCAGTCTGAGGAAGGGACCCCACCCAAAACGTCAGCTGTTCGTTCCCTTCCAATGTGTGTGTGTGTGTGTGAGTGTGTGTGTGTGTGTGTGTGTGTGTGTGTGTGTGTGTGTGTGTGTGTGTGTGTGTGTGTGTGTGTGTGTGTGTGTGTGTGTGTGTGTGTGTGTGTGTGTGTGTGTGTGTCTATTATTATTATTAAACTTTTATTTCAGACTCAAGGTCCAGATAAAAGACAACACTACATAAAATACATTGCATATAAAAACACCATAAAATACATATAAAAGCTTAGTAAATTACTTATGAGCATCATAAATTATATACAAAAACACAATACATGGTTTAAAATCCAGAATGAAAAGAAAGATCAATGTCGTACAACGAGACAATGATACTAGTGTCTCCACAACTGGGATTGGTAGCGTGTAGTGCTAAATCTTATGTTTGACAAGGCCAAGATAATTACATTTTTTAGGGTCATTTATCCTGCAGATGAATTTATACATATGATTTTAGGAGAGTTTCTAAAGTACTGACTCCTGCAGCCACACACATGTTACTAGCACCACACCATCTAGGTTTCCTTAGCATTGTTCTCTGGCATCATTATAGGCCACCTTTAGTCTCTGCAAACTTGTCTTTCCATAGTTCGACCACAGGTACGCAGTATAGAGTGGTGTGCAATATGCTCTAAACAGCGACATCTTCACCACATCTGTACACGCACCAAACTTACGCAAGAGGATATTCGCCTGTATATACAGCATGCGTCGTCGCCTATAAATATCCTCATCATCTGTCATTTGTCCTGTAATAATATGCCCTAGATATTTTATCTTATTACAGACACCAAGATTATTGTCAGACAATTTAAAATCAGGAAATTGGTCTGTAGCTCTTTGGTTCTACAGACCATAACAGCACTCTTACAAGCATTATTTTTAATATCATGTTCCACACCACACACAGAACATATAGTAAGGAGCTGCTGGAGACCAGCGCTAGATGGACTAAAGACCACAAGATCATCTGCATACATATTCTGGTTCACTAAAATATTACCAATCACGCACCCAGTGTTACAGGCTTTCAATTGTTTAGACAGATCATCAATACAGACCTCCCAACTATCCCACTTTTGGCGGGATATTCCCGCTTTTTAGGTTCCCTTCCCACCATTCCGATTTGTAACCTAATTATCCCGCTAAATTGACATTTCCGATACCATGTATGTGTTATTATGTATATTGCAGAGATGCCAAGTGTCCCGGATTCGCCGTATTTTGTCCCGGCGAAATAACCTTTTTACGGTGTTCCGGCAGCCAAACATGCTGTTACGGAACACCGCCGCACCGGTGTTCCTCCCGTGGTGAACGCCGGCGCCATGTGCCCCCGGTTTGCCGGCCCGGCAGCTCGCAGCCACGCCCGGCCCAGAGCCCGGGCGGCGCCGGCCCGCGCGATCAGCGGCACTTTCTTGCCGCCAGCCGGCCGCTCGCGGCAGCCCCATCACTGGGCCTCCCCCCCACCCCCACCCAGTGCGCAGGCGCAGACCCGCCGGCAACCTTGCCAAATGCGCATGTGCCGCGCCCGCCCGCCGGCAGCCCGCTGATCTGCACCAGTGCGCAGGCGCAGACCCGCCGGCAACCTTGCCAAGTGCGCATGTGGGGAAATATTATGAATTTTGACAATCAAATGTTGGGAGGTCTGTCAATATAAAGATTAAAAAGGACTGGGGACTAATCCTCCCCTTGTCTAACACCATTGCTAACCCCAAATGGGACTGAGACCCTATTGCCCCATTTTATTTGCATAGTCTGGTGGGCATACCAGTAGGCCAGTATTCTAACAATGTATTTAGACACCCCTCTTTGACACATTTTAACAAACAGCTTTCTGTGATTAACACGATCAAAGGCTTTGGAAGCATCAATAAAGCACATAAGGATTGAAGAGTTTTTGCCTCTATATTTGTTTACAATCTCCTTTAGGGCATATATGCATAGGTCAGAGCCATGTTTAGCTTTAAAGCCAAACTGGTTATCTGTGGAGTTAACAAACTCATGTATTCTATCCAGCAGAACTCTTTCTGAAACTTTTGACAATATGCTGGCTAAAGCTATGGGCCTGTAATTATTTAGACTGCCTACTTTACCCGCTTTGTCCTTAATAACCGGCACTAACAGGACAGACAACATTGAGTCTGGTAACATGCCATGAATCATAAAGCCAGTAAAACAAATAGCTAGGAGAGGAGCTATCCTCATACTCGCATACTGAAGATGTTCAGCAGAGATATGATCCAAGCCACTTGCTTTGTTGTTGGACAGCTTGTTCATGGCATGATGCACCTCATGTGACATAATCTATGTGTATGTGTGTGCGTGTATGTGCTACTGTGTGTGTGTGTACGTGTGTGTGCGTGAATGTGCTACTGTGAACATGTGTGTGTGTGCATGTGTATGTGTGTGTATTTCTGTGTGGATGCCACTGAGTGCATGTGCAAGTGCTTGTCAGTGAGTTAACTAACGTTGCTGCGTGTTCTGGGGGTGAAGTACGCTGCACAGCTGTTGCCCGGTGCAGTGTGAGCACAGTAAAGCAGTTATCCCGTTCCTTCACTCTGCCTGTGTCCTGTGTCCAGCGCTCCCAGCTGTCCTGGGATAGACTGTCCCGTCTCCACGGTGACAATGGAGCCCGTGCCATGGCCAGGCTGATCCGTCTGCTCACCGACTGTGAAATCTCTTAGCATTAGCAGTGCACCCCATGCTGCCTGCCACACATTCTGCACATGACAGCACACGCTTACATAACCAACATGTTCCACACGCATCCACAGGAAACTGCAGCCTGATTGTTTACAACAAGATCAATTCAATGTCCAATGATAATTGGCACGGTGGCGCAGCGGGTAGAGCTGCTGCCTTACAGCGCTAGAGACCCAGGATCCAACCAGACCTCCAGTTTGTACAGAGTTTGTACGTTCTCCCCTTGACTGCGTGGGTTTTCTCAGGGTGCTCCGGTTTCAGCTTAATGCATTTCAGTTTCAGTTTAGTTTATTGTCACGCGAACCAAGGTACAGTGAATAGCTTTTGTGCGTGCTATCCAGTCCACAGAAAGGCCATTCATGATTACAGTCAATCCGTTGACAGTGTACATAAGGGAATAACGTTTAGTGTAAGATGAAGCCAGTAAAGTCCGATCAAAGATAGTCCGAGGGACACCATGGGCTTTCGCCCCAAACACATCCAAAGAAAAAGGAATCTAATCTTGCACTATCATTCAATGACTTAGCTTGGCAGAATGTCAAAACATTTCTGAAGAAGGGTCCCGATCCAAAACGTCACCTATCCATGTTCTCCACAGATGCTGCCTGAGCCGCTGAGTTACTCCAGCACTCTGTGTCTATCTGTGGAACTAACAGGTAGAATACCCTCTGTTACATGGTATCTTACTGATTATTTCAGAAACAGATTAATCTACGTGTCCTCAGCTGGACTCTGCTCGCAGTAAGACTGTGTTTAGTGGGTGGCTGAGAGTGAACAGTCCTTTGTCCCTGAAGACACAGAGCAGCGCATCTGTGAGTAAATATCAGCTGCATAAAAACTCTGCAGCGCAAAAAATTCACCCGAGTTTATTATATTACACAAGGTAACCTCAGTCTTTCCAAAGATGTTCAGATTAACTAAATTGTTGAATCTTCTAATTAACCCTGAAAAATAATTTTACTTCGGAGTCACGTGAGTTATTCCGTGACGAAGAATCCCGCTAGCCCGCATGTGCGTCATTACGTCTGACGCATGGCCCAGCGACCGGCTGGGAGGTGCATCGCTCCTCCAGCGGTAAGTTTAAAAACCCTCAGGTAAGTGTTAAACTTAGTCAGAGGTCGTTTTCTGCGCTTGGTAATTCTTGTTTCATGAGACAAGGTCGAGTATGGAGAAAGCGTCGAAGGTGAAGTGAAGGTGAGCCGCCGGGAGAGTTGCTGTGGAAGACCGTGGCAGTGCGGGTAGCGGGCAGCCGCCTATCTCACCTACCAGGTCGCTGGCGGTATGACCAGCGACTGCAGACTTGGTTCCTGAGAGCACTGTCGCTGGGTCGGTGTATGCTGTGTGGGTGGACGCAGATTGGGAAGGAATTAAATTCAAAACCCTTGTGTGCTGTGCAGTATAAACGGGTCTGATGTTATCCCATACCATTCCTTCAAGAACAAGTATAATCTCCCCACAACTTGTAAGTGATCACCACATAATATGTTCTGACAAGAACCAAACCCACCTACCTCCAAGGTTACTGGTGGAATTTTCTGCCCCCTGTTTCTGGGGGGTAAGGCCATGTTCGCCCATGCCCCTGGTGTGGTGTGTTCATGGGTCGGAAAGTCTCCAAAATGTCTGCACGGCCCGTAGACTCAGATGAGTCGGGCCGGGAGGGTTCCCCTCCGAGAATGGATAACGTCTTTGGACGGCTGTCCAGGATGGAGCTCCTAATAGAGAGGTTGCTCCACCAAGATACACTCCAACTGGAGGAGTTGTGTCAGCACGGGTCTCCTTGTGAGCCCGCGCCAGCGGCACCTGTATCAGGGCTGCTTAATGTCGCCCTCTCGGAGGAGGAGGGCATGCGGGGTCAGTTTTATACTGACGCCGCGCCCGTGGGTACAGAGGGTACTGAAGCTGCTCGCCTCGGCCATTATAGCGTTCACCTGGTCGGTGGATGGAGGGCACCTGTCTGATGTACAGCAGAATGCCCTGGCCCTCATGTATACATTTTGACAGCAATTGTCTGAGATAAATCTGCCATCCGCCTTACTATCAACCCGAAGTTCACGGCTCTGTGTAAACCCAGCAATATCCAGCCACCGAACCTGTTGTTCAGTGAAGATCTCTCAAAAAGAGTCAAGGAGCTGGACGATGAGGCAAGGATGGTCGGACTCATCAAAGCACCGACGACCGGCAAAACCTCGCTTCGGCGGCAGTACCGCTACAAACGGTTCACTGAATCCGGATCGGGTCAAGGACCAAGTCGGCCATTCACAAATATGCGCAGCTGGCACACCACACCAGGGGCATGGGCGAACATGGCCTTACCCCCCAGAAACAGGGGGCAGAAAATTCCACCAGTAACCATGGAGGTAGGTGGATCTGGTTCTTGTCAGAGCATATTATGTGCGGATCACTTACAAGTTGGGGGGAGATTATACTTGTTCTTGAAGGAATGGTATGGGATAACATCAGACCTGTTTATACTGCACAGTATACAAGGATTTTGAATTTAATTCCTTCCCAATCTGCGTCCGCCCACACAGCATACACCAAGCCAGACATTGGTTTTCTCACAACAGGAGAATTTGGAGGTACAAGCTGAAAAAAAAAAATACAAAAAAGGGGTAATTGAGAAGACGGTTCACCAATCTCACCAATTGGTGTCTAATATTTTTCCTAGGCCAAAGAAAGATGGGGGATGTTGAATCATCCTTGACTTAACAAACCTTAATCCCTTTGTGCAGTATAAACTTTTCAAAATGGAAACCTTTGTTACTGCCAAACAACTGATTTCCAGAGGATGTTATATGGCATGTATAGATCTTAAAGATGAATATTATTCAGTGCCTGTTCATAAGGATCATCGGAAATATTTGATGTTTAGCTGGATAAGGCAATTATGGCCATTTAAAGCATTGCCTAGTGTGTTAACCTCGGCAGCTAGACAATTTACAAAACTGTTAAAACCAGTATTGGGACTACTCTGGCCTCAGAGTCATATTATAATGGCTTATTTGGATGATATCTTAATCATAGGGGAGACTCAGGAAGCAGCTGGATTATCTGATTCAGCTGTTAAACTCATGATTGAGAGATTGGGGTTCCTCATCCATCCAATTAAATCCAAATTGATACCAGTCATTGATTATTTGGGATTCATTATTCCAGCCACATCCCTGTCTTTGCCCAAAATCACCCTAAAGGTGGTTATGCTAAAGGTGTATATCAAGGTCACCAAGAGCCTCAGAGGCTCGGAATCAGCATTATGTATTAGCCACAAAAATCCGCACAAGAAAGTGTCGGTACAGACCATTTCAAGATGGCTGAAACAGGTTCTGGTTTGTGCAGGAGTGGACACTTACAATTTCACATCTCACTCCACCAGGGCGGCATCAACGTCAGCAGCGAGGGCAATGGATGTCCCTCTTGACCATATCCTCGCGGCCGCAGAATGGTCAAATGAACTGACTTTTCAAAGATTCTATAACAAGCTGCTTACCGGACCGGGGGTATTCGCACTGGCTATTTTAAGTTCTGTTTCATAATGTCCCCTGGGAGAGAGGGGTCGCTATTGTTTTTCTTTGTTAAATAAACCATCCACATGTTCAAATCAATGCCATGGTTCAGTGCATTGTTTATTATTCACTCATCCTGGGTCAATCGATGTAGTGAGACGCCTGGATTCGTATCTATGGCATGAAACCACAGAAGCTTTGAAGTCTTCACGGAATTACTCACGTGACTCCAAAGTAAAATAGTAAGATTAAACGAGAACTTACCAGTTTGAAATTTGATCTTTATTTTATGAGGAGTTATGATGAGCGATTACGTGCCCACTGCTCCCAATCCTCATATCACAAAGGTCATCTGGTAATTCTAGGTTTCTAATCTTACAATGTTACTTCAATTTTACTTCGGAGTCACGTGACTACATGAAGAAGGCCGTCAGTCGTCATGCACGTCATTACGTCTGAAGCATGCGCCAACGACGGACTGGCAGACGCGATTGCGTCTCTCCAGCGGTAAGTTTTAAAAACCGAGGTAAGAGTTTAAACTAGTTACTTATGGGTCGTTGCTTGGTGGGTTTCGGTTGTAAGTTTTTCTTTCAACAGTACGGACCTACCATGTCGAAGGTGCGGAGGCGGTCTGCGAAGCCGGCTACGGAAGATCGCGGTGCTGCGGGTAGCAGACGGCCGTCCGAGTCGCCTTCAAGCCTGCCGATGTTGGAACCAGCGGTAGCAGACGGTGCTACAGGAGAGCACCGTGGCAGCCACACCGGGGCACTAAGCCACACATAGACTCTGACGTGTCCGGGCTGGAGGAATCACCTCCCACAATGGGAAGCATCTGTGGACGTCTCTCATAGATGGAGCACCTTTTGGAGAGATGCCTCCAGACTGATCTGCTCCAGAGGAGGGAGCAGTACCACGGCGGGTCTCCATGGGAGCTTGCGTTAGCAGCACCCTATACAGGGCTGCGAAGATGCTCCCATCCATAGATGGGAGCATCATCCGTGTACTCCCATCCATAGATTCCATCCACACCGTGAACGGAGCAGGGAGGCACATCAGGGGAACCCACTGGGGAACTAGGGGCAACAGTGCTGTTGTTGGCATCCAAGTTTGCAATACCCACCCAAACCGGAGAGGCCCTGGATGAAGAACTGGCCACCACCATTAACTACCTGACCTCGCACCAGCTAAAGGACCAGGTAATGGAGGAGACTACCCTGTCAACTGTGCCTCCCTCAGTGTGCCTGTCATTAACCGTGCCATCTGGGGCCATATTGGGCCAGGGGTAAGAGCCAGGAAGTAAAGCTTCAGAAAATACTGAAAATACTGGCTTCGGGGTAACGGCTTTTGCCAGGTCTATTGTTGGCGGGCCACTGACGGAGACACAACAGGATGCAGTGGGGCTCCCTGCAATGCCTTGTTTGAAATTAGCTGCCTGCGGCAGAGTGCCATACGACCGGCACTGAACCCGAAGTTTGCCGTGCTATGTAGAGCCAGCAATGTACAGCCGGCAAACTATTTGTTTGGGGCAGACCTGCCGAAGCAGGTACGAGAGCTGGATGTCGAGGCCAAGACTCTCCGCCTCATGAGCCGAACCCCAACTCTATCCAGGGGCTCATCACAACGAAGGCATCCTTATGCCACCTTCCACAACAGGCGCAACCAGCCTAGGGGCTCATGGACAGGAGGCAGAGTCCAGCAGTTGCAGGGAGGGAGGCAGGAGGCCAGGACCACACAGGCTGTAACACCAAAGGTAGGACTCTCTAGTCCCTTGTGGGACAAATCACACACCTCTAATTTACAAGTTGGGGGAAGGTTAAATCATTTTTGAATGAATGGATTTGGATTACAGCAGACCCATTCATACTGCACAGTGTAGAAGGGTTTAAAATTGAGTTCCTTCTTGGCTCAGCACCAACCACTCAAAATGTACCAAACCGCACATATCTGTTCCCTCAACAGGAAAGGTTTGAGATACAGGCTGAAATTCAGGCTTTAAAAGCAAAATTCAGAGGTCTTGCCCAGAATCACATCAATTCGTATCGAATATATTCCCTAAGCCAAAGAAAGATGGAGGGAGTCGTATTATCCTAGACTTGACGGAACTCAATACCCATGTGCAGTATAATCATTTAAAAATGGACAACTTTGGTACAGCTATTCAGCTGGTCTCCATAGGATGTTATATGGCTTGCATTGATCTCAAAGATGCTTATTACTCCATATCTATACACAGGGAACACAGGAGATATTTGAAATGTAATTGGATGGGGCAGATGTGGCAATTCAAGGCATTGCCAAATGGGCTGACTTCAGCACCCAGGCTTTTTACAAAATTACCAAAACCAGTTCTGGGACTGCTACGAGTTCAGAGCCACATTGTGATGGCTTATTTGGATGATATTCTAATAATTAGCAACACAAAGGAATCAGCAATAGCATCTGTTTCAGCTACCAAACACATGTTTGAGATGTTGGGATTTGTGATCCATCCAGTTAAGTCTAAATTGACTCCAATCAAGGTAATTGATTACCTAGAGTTTAGAATCAACTCAAATCAAATGTCAGTGACTGCCAGCTGACAAGCAATCAGCATTGAAGGCAGCCTGCAATAAGCTAATTGCTAATCAGAGACCATCAATCAGACAAGTAGCAAGCATAATTGGCAAGCTTTTTGCAGCTTTTCCAGGTGTACGCTATGGACGATTGCATTACCAAAATTTACAAAGAGCAAAGGAACGAGCCCTCAAAGCTCACGCAGGCAAATTCGAGGAACATATGCATTTACCACCAGATGCTATTGCTGGTGGGCTACCAATGTATATCACTGTTCTAAGAAAATTCAAATTGACACAACATCGGTCATAATACAAACCGATGCAAGTGGCCTGGGCTGGGGGGCAACAGACACCAACACCAGCTGCGGGGGCAGATGGAATGTGCAGGAGTCCTCAATATTACAACAATATGGTATTAACAACTTAGAATTGTTGGGAGCGCTCTATGGCTTAAAGGTTTATTGCAGCAATATGCATCATGTGCATGTACAACTTCAGATTGACAACACCACGGCAGTGGCGTGTCAATCACATGGGTGGAATAAAATCTGGGATGTGATAAATTGACAAACCTACTTTGGCATTGGTGTATTGCAAGGAACATTTGGGTCTCGGCTATCTACCTGCCAGGTAGATATAATATGGTGGCGGACTCTAGGTCACGGAAATTTAATGATAACACAGAATGGATGTTGAATCATGAAGTGTGTACTGACATTGTTGACCGATATGGCACGCCGGATATTGACTTATTTGCCTCCAGGTTAAATCACCAGTTACCCAAATATGTCTCATGGGAGCCCGATCCAGGGGCAGCAGCTGTGGATTCGTTCACACTGCATTGGGGAGGAAAGTTCTTGTATGTTTTCCCTCCGTTTTCCCTCATCAGCCGACGTTTGGTCAAAATAAAACAGGACAATGCCACCGGCATTTTGGTAGTGCCAGATTGGCCTACGCAATCTTGGTTCCCACTTGTCCTGAGAATCATGACACAGCCCATGATGGCTGTCCCCAACAGCAGGGAGCTGCTGTTACACCCGGTAATGGGGGACATCATCCGCCACATGACCGAATCGATTTGTTGGTTTGCAGATTCTGAGGACACCTTTCCTGGGATTCGGACTGGCAGACCGAACGTGGATGTTATTACAGCGGCCTGGAGGGACAGCACACAAAAGCAGTATGTCTCTCACATCAAGAAGTGGGAGACATATTGCAGGGCATCTAACATCACATATGACACAGTGGGCATCACGGACATTTTAGAATTCCTATTAACTTGATATCATGACCAAAAATTAGGTTACAGTGCCATAAACAGTGCCAGGAGCGCACTGTCCTCATATATAGTACTGGGAACAGGGGCCTTACCAGTGGGGAAGCATCCCCTTATCACCAGATTCATGAAAGGCATATATAACACTACACCCCCGAGGCCTCGATATACCAACACATGGATGTAAGTGTGGTGCTGACACTACTCCGACAGTGGGGGCCAGCCACCACATTACCCTAACGAAAGCTCACCCTCAAGGTGGTCATGCTAATGGTGCTCGTTACAGCGCAACGAGTCCAGACCCTGCACAAACTGCGACTCGACAACATGCACAACACTGCCAACACCATAACATTTATCATTAATGAATTAGTAAAACAGAGCAGGGCCGGGGTGCCAGGGCCCAGGCGTGAGTTCTTGGCATACCCCGAAGATCCACGACTATGTGTGGTAGATCACTTGCACCTCTACATTACAGCCACCAGCAGTCTCAGAGGCACAGAGTTAGCTGTCCTAATCAGCCACAAAAACCACACCTTAGGGTGTCCACACAAACGATCTGCAGATGGCTAAAAGAGGTACTGGCAACCCAACCCAATGCCGGACCGGGCGTGTTTGCACATACCATTTTGAATTCTGTTTATAGGTTGAGCGGGGTCATTATTGTTTTTGTTTTTCATTAAAGCATCAGTTTTGTTCATCAATATGGCGGACCAATTGAATAACTACTTTGGTTCCGTCTTCACTAAGGAAGACATAAATAATCTGCCTGAAATAGCAGGGGACTGTGGGTCAAAGGAGGAATTGAGTGAAATCCAGGTCAGTCGGGAAGTGGTGTTGGGTAAATTAAATAGATTAAAGGCCGATAAATCCCCAGGGCCAGATAGGCTGCATCCCAGAGTACTTAAGGAAGTAGCTCAGGAAATAGTGGATGCATTAGTGATAATCTTTCAAAACTCTTTAGATTCTGGAGTAGTTCCTGAGGATTGGCGGGTAGCAAATGTAACCCCTCTTTTTAAGAAGGGAGGGAGAGAGAAAACGGGGAATTACAGACCAGTTAGTCTAACATCGGTAGTGGGGAAACTGCTAGAGTCAGTTATTAAAGATGGGATAGCAGCACATTTGGAAAGTGGTGAAATCATTGGACAAAGTCAGCATGGATTTACAAAAGGTAAATCATGTCGGACGAATCTTGTGGAATTTTTCGAGGATGTAACTAGTAGCGTGGATAAGGGAGAACCAGTGGATGTGGTATATCTGGACTTCCAGAAGGCTTTCGACAAGGTCCCACATAAGAGATTAGTATACAAAACTTAAAGCATACGGTATTAGGGGTTCAGTATTGATGTGGATAGAGAACTGGCTGGCAAACAGGAAGCAAAGAGTAGGAGTAAACGGGTCCTTTTCACAATGGCAGGCAGTAACTAGTGGGGGTACCGCAGGGCTCAGTGCTGGGACCCCAGCTATTTACAATATATATTAATGATCTGGATGAGGGAATTGAAGGCAATATCTCCAAGTTTGCGGATGACACTAAGCTGGGGGGCAGTGTTCGCTGTGAGGAGGATGCTAGGAGACTGCAAGGTGACTTGGATAGGCTGGGGTGAGTGGGCAAATGTTTGGCAGATGCAGTATAATGTGGATAAATGTGAGGTTATCCACTTTGGTGGCAAAAACAGGAAAGCAGACTATTATTTAAATGGTGGCCGATTAGGAAAAGGGGAGATGCAGTGAGACCTGGGTGTCATGGTACACCAGTCATTGAAAGTAGGCATGCAGGTGCAGCAGGCAGTGAAAAAAGCGAATGGTATGTTAGCTTTCATAGCAAAAGGATTTGAGTACAGGAGCAGGGAGGTTCTACTTCAGTTGTACAGGGTCTTGGTGAGACCACACCTGGAGTATTGCGTACAGTTTTGGTCTCCAAATCTGAGGAAGGACATTATTGCCATAGAGGGAGTGCAGAGAAGGTTCACCAGACTGATTCCTGGGATGTCAGGACTGTCTTATGAAGAAAGACTGGATAGACTCGGTTTATACTCTCTGGAATTTAGGAGATTGAGAGGGGATCTTATAGAAACTTACAAAATTCTTAAGGGATTGGACAGGCTAGATGCAGGAAGATTGTTACCGATGTTGGGGAAGTCCAGGACAAGGGGTCACAGCTTAAGGATAAGGGGGAAATCCTTTAAGACCGAGATGAGAAAGACTTTTTTCACACAGAGAGTGGTGAGTCTCTGGAACTCTCTGCCACAGAGGGTAGTTGAGGCCAGTTCATTGGCTATATTTAAGAGTGAGTTGGATGTGGCCCTTGTGGCTAGGGGGATCAGAGGGTATGGAGAGAAGGCAGGTACGGGATACTGAGTTGGATGATCAGCCATGATCATATTGAATGGCGGTGCAGGCTCGAAGGGCTGAATGGCCTGCTCCTGCACCTAATTTCTATGTTTCTATGTTTCTATGTAACCCTGTTATGTCTGAATGCTTTAACATTTTTTCTTACTTACTCATGGTCAATCCGTTCAGTGTGTGATGCCTGGATTCGAACCGGCGTGAAATCACAGAGGTTTGAAATCTTCACGTCGTCATTCACGTGACTCCGAAGTAAAATAGTAAGATTAAATGAGAACTTACCAGTTTGAAGTTTGATCTTCATTTTATGAGGAGTTACGATGAGCGATTACGTGCCCACCGCTCCCAACCCTCATATTATCAGGTCATCTGGTAGCTCTAGATTCTTCTAATCTTACTATCTTTAGGTCAACTTCTTTTTATCTGTGATTCCACACTGCTGCTTTGAAGATTGACGCACATGACGACTGATGGCCTTCTTCACGTAATCGCTCATCGTAACTCCTCATAAAATAAAGATCAAACTTCAAACTGGTAAGTTCTCATTTAATCTTACTATTTTATGCCGCTTAGTTCAGTTGAGTTTATTGTCACGTGTACCGAGGTACAGTGAAAAGCTTCTGTTGCGTGCAAACCAGTCAGCGGAAAGACAATACATGATTAGACAATAGAGAATAGACAAAAGACAATAGGTGCAGGAGTAGGCCATTTGGCCCGGCGAGCCAGCACCATCATTCAATGAGATTATGGCTGATCATCCCCAATCAGTACCCCGTTTCTGCCTTCTCCCCATATCCCCTAACTGCTATTTTTAAGAGCCCTATCTAGCTCTCTCTTGAAAGCATCCAGAGAACCGGCCTCCACCGCCCTCTGAGGCAGAGAATTCCACACTCACAACAAAAAGTGTTTCCTCGTCTCCGTTCTAAATGGCTTACTCCTTATTCTTAAATAGTGGCCCCTGGTTCTGGACTCCCTCAACATTGGGAACATGTTTCCTGCCTCCAGCGTGTCCAAACCCTTAACAATCATATATGTTTCAATGAGATTCCCTCTCATCCTTCTAAACTCCAGAGTGTACAAGCCCAGCTGCTCCATTCTCTCAGCATATGACAGTCCCGCCATCCCAGGAATTAACCTTGTAAATCTACGCTCAATAGCAAGAATGTTCTTCCTCAAATTAGGGGACCAAAACTGCGCACAATACTCCAGGTGTGGTCTCACTAGGGCTCTGTACAACTGCAGACGGACCTCTTTGCTCCTATATTCGATTCCTCTTATTATTACAATCGAGCCATTCACAGTGTCTTCGATACATGATAAGGGAATAACGTTTAGTGTGCGATTAGTTAGCCAGCAAAGTCCAATTAATGATAGTCCGAGGGTCCCCAATGAGGTAGATAGTAGTTCAGGACCGCTCTCTGGTTGTGGTAGCTGATAACAGCTGGGAACTATTCATTGAAAATATTAAAGCCAATAGTGTGGATCAAATAGTATTGCTGATTTGATCCGTGTCTGGTTTTGCTGCTGATGACCTGATCCATAATCCATGTCAGGTTTTCTAACCACCACTTGGTGGCATGCGGGCATATTAGTTAGTTCAACTTACAACTCGGAACGTACAGCACTTATTCCGATGGTCTCTGTATGTACTCTAATTAAAGTACTTGTTATAGAAACATAGAAACATAGAAATTAGGTGCAGGAGCAGGCCATTCGGCCCTTCGAGCCTGCACCGCCATTCAATATGATCATGGCTGATCATCCAACTCAGTATCCTGTACCTGCCTTCTCTCCATACCCCCTGATCCCTTCAGCCACAAGGGAGACATCCAACTCCCTCTTAAATATGGCCAACGAACTGGCCTCAACTACCTTCTGTGGCAGAGAATTCCACAAACTCACCACTCTGTGTGAAAAACGATTTTCTCATGTCGGTCCTAAAAGACTTCCCCCTTATCCTTAAACTGTGACCCCTTGTACTGGACTTCCCCAACATCGGGAACAATCTTCCTGCATCTAGCCTGTCCAACCCCTTAAGAATTTTGTAAGTCTCTATGAGATCACCCCTCAATCCTCTAAATTCCAGCGAGTACAAGCCGAGTCTATCCAGTCTTTCTTCATATGGAAGTCGTGCCATCCCAGGAATCAGTCTGGTGAACCTTCTCTGTACTCCCTCTATGGCAAGAATGTCTTTCCTCAGATTAGGAGACCAAAACTGTACGCAATACTCCAGGTGTGGCCTCACCAAGACCCTGTACAACTGCAGTAGAACCTCCCTGCTCTTGTACTCAAATCCTTTTGCTATGAATGCCAACATACCATTCGCTTTCTTCACAGCCTGCTGCACCTGCATGCCTACTTTCAATGACTGGTGTACCATGACACCCAGGTCTCGCTGCATCTCCCCTTTTCCATATCGGTCACCATTCAAATAATAGTCTACCTTCCTGTTTTTGCCACCAAAGTGGATAACCTCACATTTATCCACATTATACTGCATCTGCCATGCATTTGCCCACTCACCCAGTCTATCCAAGTCATCCTGCAGCCTCCTAGCATCCTCCTCACAGCTAACACTGCCCCCCAGCTTCGTGTCATCCGCAAACTTCGAGATGTTGCATTCAATTCCCTCGTCCAAATCACTAATATATATTGTAAATAGCTGGGGTCCCAGCACTGAGCCTTGCGGCACCCCACTAGTCACTGCCTGCCATTGTGAAAAGGACCCGTTCACTCCTACTCTTTGCTTCCTGTCTGCCAGCCAGTTCTCTATCCACATCAATACTGAACCACCAATACCGTGTGTTTTAAGTTTGTATACCAATCTCTTGTGTGGGACCTTGTCGAAAGCCTTCTGAAAGTCCAGATATAACACATTCACTGCTTCTCCCTTATCCACTCTACTAGTTACATCCTCAAAAAATTCAATAAGATTCGTCAGACATGATTTACCTTTCGTAAATCCATGCTGACTTTGTCCAATGATTTCACCACTTTCCAAATGCGCTGCTATCCCATTTTTAATAACTGACTCTAGCAGTTTCCCCACTACCGATGTTAGGCTAACTGGTCTGTAATTCCAAGTTTTCTCTCTCCCTCCCTTTTTAAAAAGTGGGGTTACATTAGCTACCCTCCAATCCTCAGGAACTACTCCAGAATCTAAAGAGTTTTGAAAAATTATCACTAAAGCATCTGCTATTTCTGGGGCTACTTCCTTAAGTATCCTGAGATGCAGCCTATCTGGCCCTGGGGATTTATCGGCTTTTAATCCATTCAATTTACCTAACACCACTTTCCGGCTAACCTGGATTTCACTCAGTTCCTCCATATCATTTGAACCGCGATCCCCTGCCATTTCCGGCAAATTATTTATGTCTTCCTTAGTGAAGACAGAACCAAAGTAGTTATTCAATTGGTCTGCCATGTCCTTGTTCCCCATGATTAATTCACCCGTTTCTGACTGCAAGGGACCTACATTTGTTTTAACTAATCTTTTGCGCTTCACATATCGATAAAAACTTTTGCAGTCAGTTTTTATGTTTCCTGCCAGTTTTCTTTCATACTCCATTTTCCCTTTCCTAATTAAGCCCTTTGTCCTCCTCTGTTGGTCTCTGAATTTCTCCCAGTTCCCTGGTAGGCTGCTTTTTCTGGCTAATTTGTACGCTTCATCTTTTTCTTTGATACTATCCCTGATTTCCCTCGTTATCCACGGATGCGCCACCTTCCCTGATTTATTCTTTTGCCATACTGGGATGAACAATTGTTGTAGTTCATCCATGCAGTCTTTAAATGCCTTCCATTGCATATCCACCGTCAACCCTTCAAGAATCAATTGCCAGTCCATCTTGGCCAATTCACGTCTCATACCCTCAAAGTTACCTTTCTTTAAGTTCAGGATTTGTGTTTCTGAATTAACAATGTCACTCTCCATCCTAATGAAGAACTCAACCATATTATGGTCACTCTTGCCCAAGGGGCCACGTACAACAAGGTTGCTAACCAACCCTTCCTCATTACTCAATATCCAGTCTAGAATAGCCTGCTCTCTCGTTGGTTCCTCCACATGTTGGTTTAGAAAACTATCCCACATACATTCCAAGAAATCCTCTTCCTCAGCACCCCTGCCAATTTGATTCACCCTATCTATATGTAGATTGAAGTCACCCATTATAACGGTTTTACCTTCGTTGCACGCATTTCTAATTTCCTGTTTGATGCCATCCCCAACTCCACTACTACTGTTAGGTGGCCTGTACACAACACCCACTAGCGTTTTCTGCCCCTTAGTGTTTCGCAGCTCCACCCATATCGATTCCACATCCTCCAAGCTAATGTCATTCCTTTCTATTGCGTTAATCTCCTCTCTAACCAGCAACGCTACCCCACCTCCTTTTCCTCTCTGTCTATCCCTCCTGAATATTGAATATCCCTGGATGTTCAGCTCCCAGCCTTGGTCACCCTGGAGCCATGTCTCCGTGATCCCAACTATATCATAATTATTAATAGCTATCTGCACACTCAACTCATCCACCTAATTACGAATGCTCCTCGCATTGAGACACAAAGCCTTCAGGCTTGTTTTTACAACACTCTTGGCCCTTTTACAATTATGTTGAAAAGTGGCCCTTTTAGATTTTTGCCCTGGATTTGTCTGCTTGCCACTTTTCACCTTGCTACCTATTGCTCCTATCCTCATTCTACACCCCTCTGTCTCTCTGCTCACACATTTAAGAAACCCTCCACTTCTTATTCTCCATTTGTTATTTTTTTCTTCTTTCCTCCCTACGTGTTGCGTCTGACTGCTTCTCTTCTCTGCCTCCTGCCTCACAAAGAGACTACTTGCCTTCTCTATTTGAGTCCCTCCTATTTGATACATAACGACTCTGTGTCAATAGTAATTTGCACATGGTGTCAGAAGTGGGATTGGCGGTGATGCTACCTCAGTACACGTGACAATGAACTGAACTGAACTGAAGGCTGGGTGTGGTCTATAATAGTCACTACCCTAGCCAAGGCTGATTTACATCCACAACTCTCTGCAATTTCTTGCAGTTTGGGAAGAGCTGTTCCCAAACCAAGCTGTGATGCATCCCAACAGTACTCTTGCTGCGATGCATCTGTAGAAGTTGGGAAGAGTTGTTGGAGACATTCCAAACTTCCTCACTCTTCTGAGACTATTAATATCCGTATAAAGTTTCCATTATTGAAGTTAATGCTGAGACTTATGCCAGCGTTTATATCCTGTATGAATAAAAGCCTCAGGGAAGCAATTACAGTCCATGAGTATGGTGACTCGCTGGCTCCTGAGCCATTGTCTATGTCAGACGTGAAGTCCTGGCCTGGCCCATTTTACATCTCATCTCCTCACCACATACATTTCCTCCCTCAAATTAACTTCTTATTTCCTTCAAAACGTTCCCAGCATAAATGCTGCCCATTAAACCCGTGTGTAGCGATTCACTGTAATAGTGTTACCGGTTTGGCCCGCCCCCCACTGTAATAATGTTACAGGTTTGCCTGTTTAGCAGCCATTGGCGGACAGAATACTGAGTGCATTTAAAATGTTTGCGGGTGAGTCGCTACTTGTAAAGAATAAAGAAAGGTCTTCATCAGTTTTGATTTAAATTAACTTTATGAGCTGTCTCTTTCTCATACATTTGCTGAATTACTGCTGTGTATTCTCAGATTTTAATATTTAATTAAAATTCTAACTTTTGAAGATTTTTCTCCGATTTCTGATCGTTAGAATGGTAAAAGGATGTGCAGGATGCTAGAGTGGCTGGCCAGGTAGAGAAGACCATTCTTTTGTAGCCAAGGGACATGGTTTTGGATAGTACAGCATTGAAGGGGAGAGTGGTCAGCACAGAGGCAGAGCCTGTCAGTACTGGAGGAACTCAGTGGTCAGGCAGCATCCGTGGAGGGAATGGACAGGCGACGTTTCAAGTCGGGATCATTCTTCCGATGTTGTCTGTCCATTCCCTCCACGGATGCTGCCTGACCACTGTGTTTCTTCCAGCATATTTATTTTGTTCAAGAGCTGGCCCCATAGCAGAAGCGTCCAGGTCGCGGGGCTGGAAACTGGAAGAATCCGGAGCTAATTCTGCTACCGCCATCATCGACTGCAACAAGTGATGGCTCCCACTGATTGGTGAAAGAAGTCCGTGTCCTTTTCGGGACGGACAATGACAGCGAGGTCAACATTTGAAACATGGAAGACGAAGAAGCTCAAGAGTTCAACATTAGAGGGGTGACCTTTTCACACAAAGGGTGGTGGGTGAATAGAACGAGCTGCCAGAGGAGATAGTTGAGGCTGGGACTATCACGACGTTTTAAGAAACAGTTTGACAAGTACATGGATAGGACAGGTTTGGAGGTATATGGGGCAAACGCAGGCAGGTGGGGCTAGTGTAGATGGGACATGTTGGCCAGTGTGGGCAAGTTGGACCGAAAGGCCCGTTTCTACGCTGTATCACTCTGTGGCCCTTTCTGCAGTTCCTTGTATCAGCAAGAATAATGGAGATCTGGGCTTTAAAACTGAAGTTGTGATTTACTGACACAACCATCGCTGTGTATATACAAACACAGGAACAGCATCAAAGTGGAACTCCATTAAATTGCAGGTAGTCCTTGCTGGGTAGAGCTGGAAACATATCTACATAGGAGCAGAATTAGGCCATTCAGCCCATCAAGTCTACACCACCATTCAATCATGGCTGATCTATCTTTCCATCTCAACCCATTCTTCTGCTTTCTCCTCATAAATCCCTGACACCTGTACTAATCAATAATCTATCTATCATTGACTTAAAAATATCCATTGATATTGATACTTACCGTATATACTTGAAACCCAACTCTGTGTTCAAACAGGAATTCCATTTGTTCAGAGTTCTCATCACCCTGTAGAATAATCAGAAACACAGTATAAATCTAGTAATTACACCTTCAAGCGTAACGGCTTGGATTTACATCTGAAGGATGTTATCAAAGCCCGTGGTTTGTATAAAGATGACAATCTAACACAGTACCTGTCCACACAACGCACCTGTCGTGATTTACCTGCCCGCTGAAGTTGGCTATATATCCATTTGCTGTTTTCCATTTGCTGTCTGAAGAAGGGTCTCGACCCGAAACGTCGCCTATCTCCTTCGCTCCTTAGATGCTGCTGCACCCGCTGAGTTTCTCCAGCTTTTTGTGTACCCTGCTGTTTTCCATTGGCTGTTTTGATTGATGAGGAGCAGGCCTTGCCCCTGTGATGGCTCCGACCCACGTCTACACTACCGCCAGCTCCTTGGCCTTCTCTCTCTCTCTCGTTCATGATTCTATTCCATCTTCTGCAGCCCTTTCTTGCTCCTAATTTGTAACTGTCTTTAGTCTGACCTCAGTCTGATGAATCCCCATTGCGACTGTCTCTATAATTAACTGGATCAAGATGTCTCCATTACAGCCATCTGCTCCAGTCATGGACTCCTTGTATTCTTGTGCATCTTAATTCCTTATTTCCATCTCCTGCCTGCCAGGTTCCAAACCTGTTGAGCATTACCCTGCTGCTAATTCCTACTGAAACACTGCATCATACCATTTTGTTTGGGCACAGTTTTCCATCTAATGTCCTTTCACAATTCCCCTTGAAAATCTGCAGTGACATAACCACGCCACAAAATCCTCCACCCATCTGTTCCTTGCCCAGCAGATCAACGATCACCCCACTCTCAAGGATCTTGTATCTTTGCCAGGTATTAGTTAGCTACCTCTTCCTTCTAAGCGATGAGTCACCTGCTCAGGACAACAGAGCGACTTGGAAATATTCAAATCAGAGCATTCCAAGTATAATTCTTCATCGGACAATATGGATGAATCAAATTAGTTGAAGCAACAATAGCTGGCTACTCTGTCTAAGTGTGTCCTTGGCCACTGGCCAGTAACACTAAACCTCCTATATTGTTTTGACATCAGGCCGGTTCCTATTGCACTTAAAGTCTCATTCATGCCAGGACAATAATATCAGAATGGACACAGAGTGCTGGAGTAACTCAGCGGGTCAGGCAGCATCTGTGGAGAACATGGATAGGTGACGTTTCACAGAGTGCTGGAGTAACTCAGCGGGTCAGGCAGCATCTGTGGAGAACATGGATAGGGGACGTTTCACAGAGTGCTGGAGTAACTCAGTGGGTCAGGCAGCATCTCTGGGGAGAAGGAATGGACGACCCGGAACGTCACCTATCCATGTGCTCCAGAGATGCTGCCTGACGCACTGAGCTATTCCAGCACTTCTTCAATTTAGAGTCACAGAGAGATACAGTGTGCAAACAGGCCCTTCAGCCCAACTTGCCCACTCCAGCCAACATGTCCCAGCTACACCAGTCCCACTTGCCTGCATTTGGTACATATCCCTCCAAACTTGTCCTATCCATGTACCTGCCTCACTGTTTCTTAAATGTTGGGATAGTCCCAGCCTCAACTACCTCCTCTGGCAGCTTGTTCCATACACCCACCACCCTTTGCGTGAAAAAGTTACCCCTCAGATTCCTATTAAACGTTTCCCCTTCACCTTAAACCTATGCCCACTGGTCCTCGATTCACCTGCACTGGGCAAGAGACGCTGTGCGTCTACCCGATCTATTCCTCTCATAATTTTATACACCTCTCATCCTCCTGCACTCCAAGGCATAGAGACCCAGCCTACTCAACCTCTCCCTGTAGCTCACACCCTCTAGTCCTGGCAACCTCTCCCTGTAGCTCACACCCTCTAGTCCCGGCAACCTCTCCCTGTAGCTCACACCCTCTAGTCCCGGCAACCTCTCCCTGTAGCCCACACCCTCTAGTCCCGGCAACCTCTCCCTGTAGCTCACACCCTCTAGTCCCGGCAACCTCTCCCTGTAGCCCACACCCTCTAGTCCCGGCAACCTCTCCCTGTAGCTCACACCCTCTAGTCCCGGCAACCTCTCCCTGTAGCTCACACCCTCTAGTCCCGGCAACCTCTCCCTGTAGCTCACACCCTCTAGTCCCGGCAACCTCTCCCTGTAGCTCACACCCTCTAGTCCTGGCAACCTCTCCCTGTAGCTCACACCCTCTAGTCCTCGCAACACCCTTGTAAATCTTCTCTGTACCTTTTCCAGCTTGACCAAGTCTTTCCTATAAGATGGTGCCCAGAACTGAAGACTATACTCTAAATGCGGTCTCACTAACATCTTATATGACTGCAACATGAACTCCCAACTTCTATACTTTCTTCTGTTGTAAACCAACATCTGCTGTTTGCTGTTTCGACAACACTTTGCCCATTCTTACCTGCAATACAGCAGGTTAAACATTCCCTGAAACATTGAAGAAAAGTTGCAACAGTTGTCCTTCTTTGAGGCATTGTTTCCTCCGACTAAAATAAACACACATGCCCTTAACAAAGGCCTTTTGCTTCTGCCTCTGCTGTGAACACAGAAATCAGACGATGCTTTACATCCTTCACGACAACACCCAATGTGCTACTTTCCAGGGCACGCTCTATAAAAATAAAGAACCATTGCATGAAATGTCTCTTTGATCCAACCTCTGAATCTGCCTCTAGGCAATGCTAGCTGGAGAATCTGATGTGTGCTCGTCTCATTCTGTATCCTCGTGTGCTCTCTCTCCTCCTGCACTTGGTCTATTTAGGCTTTTCAATCTTTCCAGTTTGTCTGAAGCATTCACTTCCCTTAATTTGTGTTCATTCTTTCAACATTCCTCGCTGTCTGCCCAGAATGATCTTCATCAAACCTCATCCACAGTTTCAAACCCACCGCTACCTCTCGACAGTCTGCTGTGCGGCGTGTAGTCTCTACGTACACACTTCACGTTCACTTGCCTTCACTCACTGCGTTTGTAACCTCCCATCACTGCTCTCCGACAGGGCAGGAGGGTGAGGACAAGTTGCAACAGCTGATCAAGATAGATACATCCAGCACTGCCCCAGCTACTCTGCTCTGCTACACACTTGTTTCAGTTGCTCTACGCACCGGGTCTGAACTATTATGGTCTTGCTACCTAGTATTGCTGATTATTAATTCATTGTATTATTGATTCTCGTACATTAGAGTTATACTTTCTGCTAGAGGAGGTAGTTAAGGTACGATGACAAACTTTAAGAGGCATTTGGATAGATACATGGAAAGGTTTAATGGGATACGAGCCAAAAGCAGGCAGGAGGGACTAGTATAGATTGGACATCTTGGTCGGCATGGGCAGGTTGGGCCGAAGGGCCTGTTTCTGACTTTATAACTGACTTCACAGAAACTTGTCCACGGCAACCAAAATGCCACATCCAACCTAGTCCTATCTGCCTGCATTTACCTCTAAACCTGTCCTATCCATGTACCTGTCTAAATGTGTTATAGTTCCTGCTTCAACTACCTTCTCTGGCGGCTCGTTCCTTACTTCCATGATCCTCTGCATGAAAAAGTTGCTCCTCAAGTACCTATTAAATCTTATTTGTCTTAGTCTGAAGAAGGGTCTCGAGTCAAAACATCACCCATTCCTTCTCTCCAGAGATGCTGCCTGTCCCGTTGAGTTGCTCCAGCATTTTGTGCCTATCATCCTCCTTAATCTTTCTCCTCTCACCTTAAACCTACGTTGTCTATTTCTAGATTCCTCTCCCGTGACTTCACCCTATGATGCGGGCTAGCATCTGCGTGAAAACATTACTTGAGGTCCTCCCTTAAATCTCTGCCCTCTTACCCTAAGCCTGTGCCCTCTAGTTTTAGAACCCTCTACCCCGGGATAAAGACAGTGAGTGTTCACTTTATCCGTGCCCCTCGTGATCTTGTACACCTCCTCCGTAAGCTCAACCCTCAGCCTTCTACATTCTGTCCCAGCACATCCAGCCTCTCCCTGTAACTCACTCGACACTCACTGATGTTGCTGATGTCATCCAGGGTTTGAGAATGTGCTCACAGCTCCACTTGAAGGAACATTAATTGTGTTTTAATTCCATTCACAGTAATTAAAGTACAAGTCATATCAGGGCAAATTCCAGAGAGGCATCAGACTGAATGGCCTGCCTGAAGTGTACAGCCTCAGTTGTTTCATGATTATATAATAGCTCCTCAAAGTATTCCGTGACATTCAGCTAACTCAGGTTTCTGAAGTAGAAGGTGTGTATGAATTCCCGTTACACTCTCCATAGATCAGTCATTAGTTAGAAGCTGTCAAAGCTTTTCACATCATGTCTTCTTTGTGCTCAGCACTTGTGGAGTGAATGTTTGAGGAGGATATTCTACTGCAGTTGTAGACTTGGTACAAGGGGCAGTGTGAGGGCCGGCTATGATTCTCTCATAGATTCACCAGCAGGCAAACATGGAAGGGACTGTCTCCAAATGAAAATTAAAATTAAAATGTTGTTGAGGCAGGAACCATCGCAACGTTTCAGAAACAATTAGACACGTACATGGATAGGACAGGTTGAGAGGGGCATGGACCAAACGCAGGCATGTGGGACTGCTGTAGATGGGGCATGGTAGTCGGTGTGGGCAAGTTGGGCTGTTGGGCCGAAGGGCCTGTTTCCATGCCCTAAGACTATGACTCTAAATATGATGTACCCTCTAGTGAATTACTGAAGGTACATCATATTTACTGAAGGTACATCATATTCTAGTGAAAATCTAGAGAGAGACCACACAGTGTGGAAGAGAAGTCCCGGTGTAGAAGGTAAAATGGAAGACTTTGCTGGAACAGTAACAAGGAGGTGAGAACAGACACAAGGAACTGCAGATGGTGGTGACGTTTCACAGAGTGCTGGAGTAACTCAGCGGGTCAGGCAGCATCTGTGGAGAACATGGATAGGTGACGTTTCACAGAGTGCTGGAGTAACTCAGCTGGTCAGGCAGCATCTGTGGAGAACATGGACAGGTGACTGCACCCTTGCAGCTGTCTGAGGTGCCGGCATGGACTGCATCAAGGGGCTACTCCATTTGCAGAGAGTTTGAAGTCCTCAGACCAGCACCAGAGACTGAGATGACAAACCACCATTAGAGTTATAGAGTCATACAGGCCCTGCGGCCCAACTGCTCCATACTGTCCAAAATGCCCCATCTGGTAGTCCCATTTGCCTGCATTTGGCCCATATCGCTCTGAAGCCTTCCCATCCATGTACCTCTCCAAATGTCCCTCAAACGTTGGGATAGTCCCCGCCTCAACTACATCCTCTGGCAGCTCGTTCCATACACCCACCACCCTCGCTGTGAAAATGTTGCCCCTCAGGTTCTTATTAAATCTTTAACCTCTCACCTTCAACTTATGCCCTCTCGTTACTGATTCCCCTATTCTGAGAGAAGATTTGTACGGGTTAATATCACCCTTAACATAAAGTTAATTGGAAGAATTATCATCAAATGTTTACTGTATTAAAATAGCATTCTTGTATCTGACTGGAACTGCAAGGAAAGCATCTGTATCCTGTACATAACGGAATTAAAACCCACAGATGGGACTAGCAGAAGTTAGGCTGCATGATAATCACACAGAATGTAGGAAGTGCCAAATTAAGATGAAACATCAAATCAATGTAGAGTTATTAACAGAGATCACCGCACTGTAGGGAAATGGCAATGTGCATCTCAGTTACGATGGTCCAGAGGGCGTTTACCAGAATGAACCCGGGGATGAGTGGGTTAACCTATGATGAGCGTTTGTCGGCACGGGGTCTGTACTCACTGGAGTGGATGAGGGGGGACCTCATTGAACCTTGCCAAATAGTGAAAACCCTAGATCGAGTGGATGTGGAGAGGATGTTTCCACTAGAGGGAACAGCCTCAGAATTAAAGGATGCTCTTTTAGAAAGGAGATAAGGAGGAATTTCTTCATTCAGAGGATGGTGAATCTGTGGAATTCATCGCCACAGACAACCGTGGAGGCCAATATTGAACATTTTTAAGATGAAGATTGGCAGATTCATGATCAGTGCGGGTGTCAGGGGTTATGGGGAGAAGGCAGGAGAATGGGGTTAGGACGGAGAGATAGATCAGCCATGATTGAATGGCGGAGTAGACTTGATGGGCCGAATCACCTAAATCTGTTCCTATAACTTATGAACTTATCATTGAGTGAAGTAGGAGGATATTCGGCCCATTTAACCGATGCTGGACTAGCAGAATGTGTGGAGGGAAGGGTGGAGCACCTTGATGAGCTCATGGTGTGTCAAGATACTTCCCGGTCAGCTGTGGTCTCCACCCGTCTCAGTGGGTGTGGGCCCCGACTGGTCACCAGGTCCCTACCCTTGGTGTTGCCTGCCCGACACAGGGGCTGAACAAGCTGACCGTCCACAGCCGACACAGGGGCTGAACAAGCTGGCTATCCACACCCGACACAGGCTGACCGTCCACACCCGACACAGGGGCCGGACAAGCTGACCGTCCACAGCCGACACAGGGGCTGAACAAGCTGGCTATCCACACCCGACACTGGCTGACCGTCCACACCCGACACAGGCTGACCTTCCACTCCCGACACAGGGGCCGAACAAGCTGACCATCCACACCCGACACAGGCTGACCGTCCACACCCGACACAGGGGTTGAACAAGCTGACCATCCACACCCCACACAGGGGCCGGACAAGCTGACCATCCATGCCTGAGACATGTCCCCTTGGAGGGCGGGGCCCTCGTTGGATAGTCCTCCTCTCACCCTCCGCTCCCTGATGCCTGGTCAGTGCTGGCAAGTCTTGCAGCTGCTCCGACACTGGATGCCATTCTTGATTGGCACGGTACAGGAAGCAGGAACAGGATGGAGGGTTTGCTATCGCCATATATAACCAGTAGCTGGGCGATGGAACTGTTGCGTAGGGACTGCACTCCGCGCTCTGCATCTTCCCCTTTGCTCTATCTATTGTACTTGAGTTTAACTTGATCGGGGCGACACGGTGGCGCAGCGGTAGAGTTGCTGCCTCACGGCGCCAGACACCCGGGTTCGATCGTGACTACCATATAAACCATATAACCATATAACAATTACAGCACGGAAACAGGCCCTCTCGGCCCTTCCAGTCCGTGCCGACCATTTGTTTTCCCCTAGTCCCATCTACCTGCACTCAGACCATACCCCTCCATTCCCTTCACGTCCATATACCTATCCACTTTACTTTTAAATGTTAAAATCGATCCTGCCTCCACCACTTCTGCTGGAAGCTCATTCCACACAGCCACCACCCTCTGAGTAAAGAAGTTCCCCCTCACGTTACCCCGAAACCTCTGTCCCTTAATTCTCATGTCATGCCCTCTTGTTTGAATCTTCCCTACCCTTAATGGGAAAAGGTTATCCACGTCAACTCTGTCTATCCCTTTCATCATTTTAAAGACCTCGATTCCCCCCTTAACCTTCTGCGCTCCAAAGAATAAAGACCTAACTTGTTCAACCTTTCTCTGTAACATAGTTGCTGGATCCCAGGCAACATTCTAGTAAATCTCCTCTGTACTCTCTCTATTTTGTTGACATCCTTCCTATAATTAGGCGACCAAAATTGTACACCATACTCCAGAATTGGTCTTACCAATGCCTTGTACAATTTTAACATTACTTCCTGGGTGCTGTCTGTATGGAGTTTGCACGTTCTCCCCGTGACTTGTGTGGTTTTTCTCCGGGTGCACAGGTTTCCTCCCACACTCCAAAGACGTGCAGGTTTGTAGGTTAATTGTAAATTGTACCGTGTGCGTAGGGTAGCATTAGTGTACGGGGTGATCGCTGGGTGGTTTGGACTCGGTGGGCCAAAGGACCTGTTTCCAGGCAGTGCCTTTCAATCAGTCAATCAATCGATTGACCGTCATGGCACAGACACACCATTGACCCCACCATTCATCGTATATTGACCGCTCCATTCACCGTATATTGACCGCTCCATTCACCGTACATTCACTCCACCGTTCACTGTATATTAACCGCTCCATTTTCTGTATATTGACCGCTCCATTCACCATATATTGACCGCTCCATTCACCGTACATTGACTCCACCGTTCACCGTATATTAACCGCTCCATTCACCGTGTATATCTTACTCCACTGGATCTCCCAGAGCACCAGGCCTGTGATCACTAGGACCGAGATCACACACTGGGGCCGTCCTGTATCTGTGATCCTGGCCCTAAACCTCCAGCATTTTAAGGATAAGGGGGAAGTCTTTTAGGACCGAGATGAGAAAATCATTTTTCACACAGAGAGTGGTGAATCTGTGGAATTCTCTGCCACAGAAAGTAGTTGAGGCCAGTTCATTGGCTATATTTAAGAGGGAGTTGGATGTGGCCCTTGTGGCTAAAGGGAACAGGGGGTATGGAGAGAAGGCAGGTACAGGATACTGAGTTGGATGATCAGCCATGATCATATTGAATGGCGGTGCAGGCTCGAAGGGCCGAATGGTCTACTCTTGCACCTATTTTCTATGTTTCTATGTTTCTATCTCTGGTGATCCACCAGCTTTGCCAGCTCCTAATCGCTGAATCATTGATGGGAAGTTCTGCTCATGACAGGGGCTGCTGGTGTGAGCCACCATCTACTTGTCTGCAGCATCCTAATGATCAAGAATCACTTGTACAGAGAATGAGCAGCAATTCATTTTTAACCAGGTTCATTATATTTCTGTTAGAGTGAGTTCACAGCACAGAAAGCTTCAGTGACTAATGTGTGCAGTTGCAGATCCCAGCACATCGCAGCCTCTCCTTGTTGCTGGGAACTGCTAATGAGCTGTCAAAGGAATCTCAAGCTACAGTTCATTACCGTGTTGTCAACCAACCATCTTCCAGCGTTAAACATAAATAGCAGGCACGCACAAAGGACAGTTCGTAGGCCCAGGCACGACACTCCACTCCAAACTGGCCATGGGTCAAGATGCTTAAAGCAGAGAGCAGAACACAAAACGCTGGAGGAACTCAGCGGGTCAAGCAGAGCCTGGGGACGGAATTGACGAAACTCAGTGTCTGCATCTGAAGAAGGGTTCCAACCCAAAACATCATCAGTTCATTTCCTCCACAGATGCTGTCTGACCTTCTGAGTTCCTCCAGCATTTTGTGTCTTGCTCAAGATTCCAACATCTGCAGTTCCGTGTAACTCCTGCAGGAACACATTGTCAGTTAAAACACTATCCTCAAACTCATCGCTAGATTATCTATTAAAAGTTATTTTATCTAAATAGATGAATACTTTGTTTATGCTTCTATAGCATTCATACTTACTTATTGCCTATTCAGCCTCCTGGAGTGTAGGGCAGCAACAAAGGTCCTCCACTCCTGCCTGGTCTGGGTTAACCTCTGGACACTACCCCAGGTCAGGCAGCCCTGGAGGTCCATCACGCCCAGTAGTGCTGATTCCTTCAGTTGCTGTTCCCGTAACATATTTGTTTTACGAGACAGGGTTGTTCTTTCCAGAACCAAGGGCCACAGTTTAAGAATAAGGAGTGAGCCATTTAGAACGGAAACGAGGAAATACTTTTTCTCACAGAGAGTTGTGAGTCTGTGGAATTCTCTGCCGCAGAAGGCAGTGGAGGCGGGTTCTCTGGATGCTTTCAAGAGAGAGCTAGAGAGGGCTCTTAAAGATAGCGGAGTCAGGGGATATGGGGAGAAGGCAGGAACGGGGTACCGATTGTGGATGATCAGCCATGATCACATTGAATGGCGGTGCTGGTTCGAAGGGCCGAATGGCCTACTCCTGCACCTATTGTCTATTGTCAGCCCTGTGCTCAACCTCCAACCTGGAGGACCAGTGCATCGCTCTTCGTCTCGCCTCTACCCTTCGACCTGTCCAGAATGGGAGACCCTAACAGGAGAGGAATCTCCCGCTGGTGTAGCTCTAGGGGTCACTGAGACACACAAGCTCCCCGACCACCACAAGGTTGCAATCCAACGGGTAGTTAGCATTCATAGTTATAATATAAAGGCAGAAAAGTTGCTTATTTTGTTTCATGATACTTGGACCATGAGATAACTTCAGTAGACCCTGAATTACAAAACAATGCGTCGACCAAGATTCCTGTGTAATTCCCAAAAAGATCCACCCTTTGTACAAAACAATAGACAATAGGTGCAGGAGGAGGCCATTCGGCCCTTTGAGCCAGCACCGCCATTCAATGTGATCATGGCTGATCATCCCCAATCAGTTCCCCGTTCCCGCCTTCTCCCCATATCCCCTGACTCCGCTATCTTTAAGAGCCCTATCTAGCTCTCTCTTGAAAGCATCCAGAGAACCGGCCTCCACCGCCCTCTGAGGCAGAGAATTATGAATTTTTCTTTTTTATTCCGGTAAGATAATGCAGAGGTTTATATTAAATTCCAGACGAAGTTTAATTGGCTCAGTACTGAGCGTGTGCTGAGTGATACATCGTTGTGTACCCCAGCCCAGTTCTTCCCCACATCTCTCGTTACAGCTCAGTTCCATTCTCTACACAGCAGCCCGTGGGAATGTTGACATCGTCCTGGTGTACAGATATGCTGAACTGTTGACAGCTGCTTCCCTTGGGGCTGGTTAGAAAGGTAGTTCTCATGTTAAATGCATGAGAGCCAGCTTCCTCCCGCTTCACCAAGTTGGTCTACTGAGCAGTTAAAGCAGAGAGAACAGGAACATCCGAGGTTCAGTAGCCACCATGAGTTAGTGGCTCCCAGCTGGAGAGTGTTGTCAAGTGGTTTGTGAGTGTGTTGGAGATGTCACCACAGAATCTGGTCACCAATTACTATCAAGCCGGTCGGAGAGGCGCGCCTCAGACTGACATCGGAGAGCAGGCTAGTTTGTGATCAGTGATGGTCAGGGTTGTGAAATGTTGCAGCAAATGTACCGCAAGCAATATTATCAGAGTTTGATCAGTCTGGTCTTGCCCCTTGTACTGACCAATGGAAGAGAGCGGCCTGCCCTCAAACACACTTGACCCCACGGAGACCCTTGACCCCCACGGAGACCCCTGACCCCACAGAGACCCTTGACCCCACGGAGACCCTTGCCCCCTACGGAGACCCCTGACCCCACAGAGACCCTTGACCCCACAGAGACCCTTGACCCCACGGAGACCCTTGTGAGGGATAAAGTGATTAAACCCTATTAAAGAAAGGAGTTTTAAAGAGAATTCAAACAGAGAGGGGCTGGAGAAAGGATTCTGACAGCAGAGTCTGAAGGTTGCTAGTTGCCAGACCCATCCTTGAGGTCTTGAGTAAGAAGAGATAGCTTTGTATAGCTAGAGAAGGGGGTGATGTAGAGAGATCCCTATCAGTGGAAAGGAGTGATAGATGGGACCCCTGTCACTATAGCTTAGCTTTAGTGCTGATATAGGAAAACTGAGAGGGTTCACTAGGAGGTGAGCGAAACTGGGCCAGGTCATAAGCAATTGAGCATGCTTAATAGAAAAAATGAATATTACAACACACCCCTGGTCAAGAAATTGCTCATTACCATGAACATGTTTGAACATGCGATGTATGATATGGGAGGTGCGAGGGGATGAACGGTGGGTTGTACCTACAGATTGTGCACCTCCGACCCTGATTGGAGAGAGGTCCGGAGGAGAAATTGAATGTAAGATTTTGTGTATAAAGGAGGATGATCTCCCTGGCTTCAGTGTGTCTCGAGTTGGAGAGGCACCCGGTCTGCAGACTCGTAAAATAAAGAAATCTCTTGCTTCCAGGATTTAGTCTTTGAGTATTTATTGTGAGCATAAAGGGTATCTCACAAATTGGGGGCTCGTCCGCGATCGCCACTCCGGCTGCTTGGTGGAGGCAAAGAAGGAGGGGAAGGTGCACCCTGCTGATTTCAGCAGTCTCTGATCTCCTTGCTTGCCATCAGCAGTTTGAGCGAGTGATATCCGGTGAAAAAGACTCGGGAAGCAAGAGGGGGTGTAAGGTAAATACGTACGGGACGGTCGAGTGATTCTTGTGCACAGGACCCAGGTAAGAAAAACGACTATTAAGTATTGCCTGGGCGACCGGGGTTTGTCGGACGGGAATAGTCCGACAAGGTAATGGGAAACCGGAATGGGAGGAGTAAGGGTCCGGGGAACCGGGATGAGGCTCATACTGATATGGAGCCTAACATTCCGCCCGATAGTCCGTTGGGGCGAATGTTGGATGGGGTGAAGGGAACACCCGGGGTAAGAGTAAGGAAACTATGTGCCCCTCACCAGTATGGGGGTGAGGAACTTTAAAAAGGAGATGAAAAGTTTATTGGAAGACCCCTTGGGACTGGCTGAACAAATAGATCAGTTCCTAGGGCCAAAAATGTTTTTATGAAAAATATTGAGTTGTTTCAAACAATCTCATTGAAGTAAGAATGGAACTAATGTAATGTGTGTAAAAACCGGTTTTGTATGAATGAGGAAGTTTGTATATGTGATAGGTTTGTTTGCTGTGGGCCACATGTTGTAAGGATTGTGTGTGTGTTCCTTTAAGGAATTGTAAGCAATGGGGGAGGTTATTGTAAGGTAACGGACAATGCTTTGAATCATCGCAACTTAAAAAGGGGAAGTTGGAAAATGTAGGTTGCTTGGCTTCTATAGATTTCTTTTCAGTAAAGTTAATTTGGAAAATTGTTAGTCGTATGTATTTGTAGGGGGAATGGTTTGAACAAAATTAGAAATAAGTTAATTGCTGAACAACAAGCAGCTTCTATGGTTTGTTTAGATAAACATTCTGGTTGGAGAAGGGTAATAAATTAATGGGGCCCAGAAAAACAAAAAGGAGTTGGCAGACAATGATGTCAATAAGGGGAAGTTTGTTTACTTCAGAAGAAAGACAGATGGTCAGACAGGCAGGAGAAGGGGTTGCAGGCTGATGCGCCGACTTGAAATAACCAAACAGGGGAAGGAAGAAAAAGTATGAGAGATCTCAGGGAGATAATAATCAAGGGAATTAGAGAAGCCGTTCCCAGGGGACAGAATTTCGAACGGGCTTTTGAAAATCAGCAGAACAAGGACGAACTTCCGACAGTGTTTTTACAAAGGTTAAGGAAAAATGTCCAGCAGTATTCGGGGATAGACCCTGATAAGACTGCAGGTCAGCAGTTGTTGAAGGTTAATTTTGTAACAAAATCATGGCCAGATATTAGAAAGAAATTGGAAAAATTGGAAGATTGGAATGAAAAACCATTGAATCAGTTGTTAACAGAGGCTCAAAAGAGATATGTAAGACGGGATGAGGAGAAACAGAAGGGAAAGGCAAAAATGATGTTGCAAGCAGTACAGCAAGTAGTATTGGAGGACGAGGAAGAGGTGAATGGAGGGACCGAAGTTGGGGTCCCCGGGAGAACAAGGAACAAGGATCTGGAGGGTGGTACATGGGGCCACCCTGGTGTTATTATTGTAAAGAGGAGGGTCATTTCAAGAGGGAATGTCCTAAGCGACGACGGGAGGTGCAGTCGTACGCACTCATGGAGGAAGAATAGGGGAGTCAGGGGTTCCGCTCCCTGGGGTGTATGGGATACACACGGGAACCTCTGGTAAATTTGAAATTAGGACCCCAGGGAGAGGATATGATATTTATGGTAGATTCAGGAGCAGAAAGATCGAGTATAACTAAGGTACCAGAAGGAATGAGATTGGGTAAAAAAAAACAGGTTAGAATCTCAGGGGTAGAAGGGAAAGTGATGACATTACCCGAGGTAGAAGAGGTGGTGGTAAAATATGAGGATCGAGAAGTCAGTGGAAGATTTTAAAAGGAAGGTGAATAAATTTGCAAAGGAGGATAAACTATCTGAGAAGTAAGACATTGAGTTTAGAATGAGAAAGAAGGCAGATCAGAAAGGATTAAAGTGGAAAGCAGAGGGATGAATTGATGAGACTGCTTTAGAAAGAAAGAGCGTGAAAAAGGAAAGACAATGTTGTCAGTAACAACAGACCTGGTTGAAGTCTGGAATAAGTGATGCACCGACACACAGTGAGTCCTATGACAGAGCCAAACAGGGGCCAGAGATTCCATGCCAATAATAAATGTATTTGGGAGAGTGTTTTCTCAAATGCCCTATCGGGAGTGAAATAAATCTGGATCTGAGGCCAGACAAGGCTAGTAAGGAGATAGGTAATGGATAAGGTGTGTTGGGGATGTGAACAGGTACGATAATCAGGAAATAATAATAATAATAATAATAATAATAATAATAATAATGATCTTAATAATAATATTAAGATAATGGTGAACATAGCTATGGTAAGAACATTAAGAAGAGGTATTAAATACACCTAGGCTAGGATGCGGCAGCGTTTTAAATACTAGCGCCGTGTTTTTAATCAGATGTTGTAGGCAGATTTGGAAGGTGTTGATATAGTATGTGAATGATTTGTTGGTTTGTTCCACAAGTGAGGAGCAACGTGAGAAAGAGACATTGTAATTATCTTGGAAAAGATGGCACAGGAGGTCATGATGTATCAAGGAAGAAGTTTTTGTTTTGTCAGCAGCAGGTAGAATATTTTGGACGAGTAATATCTAAAGAAGTAAAAGCTATAGCGCAGGATCAAATTGGAAGCTTGCCTGCAATCTTGCTTAGCTCAATTGGCAGAAATTAAGGCTTTAAGAGCAGCATATGTACATGGAGTCTGGCATATGTTTGGAGCAGTAGGGAAACAGAAAGGCTTTGAGAAAAGCAACGGAGACCCCATGCAAAGTTAGCAGTGTTCCCCTATGGAATGTTGTTTGGGTTACCTTATTTGGGAAAGATAGGAATACCCACCATAGAGGGCAGTGATGTATTCTCAAGGAACTATTTACTGGCTGTATCTCGTTCCCTTACAGAATTAAAAGCGAAAGGATTATTGGCTCAAAGCCCGCCACTTGACTTTCCAATACATGCTGTAAAGGCCAGCGACTGGGTACTGGTCAAAAATTGGAAGGAGGAGAAACTCCAGCCCAGGTGGACCGGCCATACCTAGTATTACTGACAACCGAGACAGCAATACGAATAAAAGAAAAAGGGTGGACCCACGCGAACCGGGTTAAAGGACCCGTCGATCCACCCGTTCCTGAGGAGGAGGAACAGTGGACGGTGAAGCCGGGAAGTAAACCCCTAACAGTAATTTTAAAAAGAAAAGCATTGAATGTATAACTGACAGCAATACGAATAAAATGACAGTATGAAAGGAGCAGTTGTGGTATTGTTTGCTTTGTATGTAATTGTTGTAAAAGGTATTAATAATTGTGATAAATGTTATCATCCTATTCAATACAGAGGGGTAATAACCAGATCATTTACCTATCATTCCCATGTGAACAATGTATGCCATGACCGAAAGACTAGAGTCATTTGTAAAGAGGGGGGAAAGGAGTATTTGATGGCAGGCAATAGGGGGTATATAGGGAAGTTTGGGGCCGTTACCGGCCCAAGGGGAGAGAGATGGGTTTGTGTACAGTTAGTTTTCCCTTCTCAGATCGTAAAAGGGGCAATAGATAAGACGAAGGAGGAAGTAATAAAAGAGGTTACTAAGGTAGTAGTCACTAAGCCTCCCCCTCCCCCACATACTCAGCCTCAAGTGCACCAGACACTGTACGAAGAAATCAAGAAGCAGATCGAAATCCCTGAAGGAGAAAAAAACCTGTTTGTGGACTTGGCCACCCGGATAGCTGGGACCCTGAATGTGACTAACTGTTGGGTCTGCGGAGGACCACTGATGAATTCACGCTGGCCGTGGAGGGGATCCATTGTTGAAATATGGGACCTGATGGGGTGGAACCTGACAATTGGACAAGACCGAGATCCCCAGGTATGGGTCCTGACAGATGCTCCGGTCGGGACTGAGTGTATCGCTAGGCCCTGGGCAAAGGATGCCGTCCTAGTAGGCAGCAGCCCCTGCCAACGCATCGTCACCCAGTGGCCAAATCAGTCCCGAGTGTGGTGGCCAGAGGAGCCTAAATGGTATCTAACTAAGAAATATGGGAAAAATTGCGCTATCCGGATGGAGATTGATGGAGTGGAATCAGCCGGACTATGGAACTGCACCGGGAATAACCCTTATCAGGGGATCCCAGTATTGCGAGATATATGGAACAAGGTTGCCTCTAGTGGACCGGCCCCTGAAGGACTGTTATGGATATGCGGATACAAGGCATACTCGGTGTTACCGATGAATTGGAGTGGGACTTGTTTTATTGGACTGGTACAACCTGGATTCTTCCTGTTAAACCCCAAAGAAGGCCGGTCGTTAGGAACACCTGTATTTGATGACCTATATCGGAAAAAGAGGAAAATAGACATTGGAGAATGGGAAGATGATGAGTGGCCACCAGCAAGAATCATCTCATACTACGGACCAGCCACTTGGGCACAAGATGGATCCTGGGGCTACCGAACACCAGTATATATGTTAAACCGGATCATAAGGCTACAGGCAGTACTGGAGGTAATTACCAACCAAACTGCGGGGGTGCTGGAGATGCTGGCAAAGCAGCAGACGCAGATGAGAACAGCAATATACCAGAACAGGTTAGCCCTAGATTACCTTCTGGCAGAAGAAGGAGGGTATGCGGGAAATTCAACCTCTCTAATTGCTGTTTGAACATCGATGATAATGGACAGGCAGTGATGGACATATCAGAAGGGATCCGGAAGTTGGCGCATGTTCGAATACAAAAGTGGAATTCGATTATGGGAACCCAATGGTGGGATTCTATCCTCGGAGGAACATGGTGGAGAACGGTGGGACTTGTGTTTCTATGTGCAGAGGCTGGACTGATCTTTATCCCCTGTTGTATCCCTTGTTTTAGGGAACTTATTACCAGAAGTATAAGTCAGATGCAGGCTGTAGTCATGCCTATGGGAGAGAAAGGGGAAATACAGAAAATAATGATAATGCGGCCAGGGGAAGTTTATGATTTACAGGAGGAGAAGGTTAGGACGATGTTACGTCAGTTCGAATTGAAGGAACTTAAAATAGTAAGATTAAACGAGAACTCACCTGTTCGAAGTTTGATCGTTATTTTACGAGGAGTTACGATGAGGGATTACGTGAAGAACCCGCCTCACGCTGGTAACGGCATACTTCAAAGCAACGGCATGAAAAACACAGAACACCAAAGCCGGAGTAACATAGTAAGGCTCATAAAAAGACTTAGAACCACCATTTGATCATTTATTTTACGAGGGTGGGAGTGGAGGGCACGTAATCCCTCATCGTAACTCCTCGTAAAATAACGATCAAACTTCGAACAGGTGAGTTCTCGTTTAATCTTACTATTTTACTTCGGAGTCACGTGAGTGACTACGTGAAGAGTTTTAAAGCTTTCTGTGTTTTTTTATGTCGTAGAATTAATCCGTACGACAGTCCGGCTAAGTAAACACATACATGAGAAAGCAGACAAATGTTAGATCTTTTCACAATTAAGTTTTTTTAATGGCTGAAAGACCATATAATACCCTCCTTATATTTGAGGGAAAAAATGATTACAAGTGACAAAAGATATCAGTGACTACACAACTGATTATAGCAATTAATAGCAAACAAAGCAGGTGATTATAGTGCTCCCAACACCGCGTGTCCAAAGCTTGTCATAGTGTGAACAGGTTTGTTGTAGAACTTTGAAAAAGTTTCTTCTTTACTCCACCCTGCGATTTTTAAAATATGCTCGAGAGGTACGTCCCGCCCCTTCGCCGCGGACGTAGCTGCCGCCCTGGTGGAGTGAGATTTGAAGACATCAGTGTCTACTCCCGCTAAAACCAACACCTGTTTCAACCATTTTGAGATAGTTTGAACTGAAGCTTTTGTGTGTGGCTTTTTTGTGCGTAAGCAGCAATGTCTTTTCGTTTCCTCGAAAAGTGTCCGTCACTTTAATACATTGGTTCAAATGTCTAACCACACACAAAGCAGGCTCAATATGAAAAGCTTGAAAGGTTACCTTTGTTCCAGATCTCCCTGGTCTACTTTGTTTGATCAGATCGTAAACATAGAATACAACGTTATCTGTAGTCACATGCATACAGTCTAAACGCAACATTTGTAAAGTTTGCACTCTTTGGGCTGAGACCAGTGACATTTAACATGACCAATTTCAATGTTAACCTATCCAATGACAACCCTTCGATTGGCGTCCATTCTCTAAGTAGAGCAAGTACTATGCTCACATCCCAAATCTCTGTATATCTAGGTTTTGGCGGATTCATGTGAAAAATTCCTTTCATGAATCGTGATATTAATGGATGCGACCCAATTGATTTCTCACCAGTCATAAGTCCTAAATAGGACGACAAGGCACTGCGTGCAGTGTTAATGGCACTGTAACTTAAATGTTGCCCAAAGCGCAAATTGGCAAGGAATTCCAAAACATGAGTAACATTCACAGAATCATCAGAAATATTTGACTGTGTGCAAAATTCTTCCCATTTCTTAATATGTGTCATATATTGTTTCTGTGTGCTATCTCGCCATGATGCGCCAATAACTGTCAAGTTTGGTCCGACAATCCCAGTTCCTGTAGTGGTCTGGTCAAAACCTGCAGATTAACAAATTCATATATGCATATAATGGGTAATCTTCATTTGTTACTGGATTAGTCAAGATATCACTACAGTTAGGAATCTGCATATACGGTTCTTTAATCATATTCAGCATAACTGGGAACCAAGGTTGAGTTGGCCAACTTGGCACTACCAACAATCCGGAAGCTGAATCTTGCTCTATTTTCTTCAAGCATCTCTGGATCAGAGCAAATAGTGGAAAAGCATAAAAGAACATTTTTCCCCAGTGTAATGAAAATGCATCTACTGCAACTGCGTCCGGATCGTGTTCCCAAGACACATAATGAGGCAATTGATGATTAAGCCTGGATGCAAACAAATCAATTTCTGGCAACCCAAATCGTCTAACAATATTCTTAAATATTGCTGGCTTAAGCATCCATTCCGTATTATCTTTAAAAATCCTGGACCTTTCATCTGCTACCACATTGTCTTTACCTGGAGTATAGCTTACTGAAATCCATATCTGCCGACCAATACACCATTGCCATATCTCATTGACCAGACAATCACATGATACTGATCCAACTCTCCCCATGTGATTAATGTAAACCACAGCTGTTTTATTGTCTAATTGTATTAACACATGCAGACCTTGTTTAGCACAACAATATGCTTTAAGCCCATAAAAGGCCCCCAATAACTCCAAATAGTTAATACCATACTCTTGGAGAAACACTTGTTCTTCAGTTTTCCATCTACCTCCACAACTGGAGGATAAATCTGTGGCCCCCCATCCGAGAGCAGTAGCATCTGTATGTAAAACCATTTCAGGCTGTTTAATCATAATATTTATTAGCAGCTTGTGGGACATTTTCCTTTTTTAACCCACCATTGTAATTCCAATACAGCTTCTTTTGTTAATTACATAGGCCTGTCAAATGGCCTGCCTTCTCTTTGAGAGCTTGTATCTTGTACCTTCGAAGATATCGATAAATGTAATGGACCAAATTCTACTGCAGGAAATGCTGCTAGCAGTTCACCAATGGTTGTCACCATTTCTCGGATGGAAGGATAAGGTTTTGAATGAGATAATGACAAGTTACCAAAATATCATCGACTTTATCTGTTGGTAAAGGTATTAACATAGTCACTGAGTTAATTACAAACCCCAAAAGTAAATTGTTTGTGCTGGCTGCAGCTGGGGCTTAATTAGATGAATTAAGAACCTTAGCTTACCACAAAGCTTTAGTAACTGAAACTGAGTCCTCAGCTGACTCCTGATAATCACTAATGACCAGAATGTCATTGAGATAAGCCATAATGATGTGCATTTTGTGCTCTAATTGGGCTAAACTGGTTTCAACAGTTTCGTAAAGAGTAAAAAGCTGAACTCAGTCCATTTGGCAAAGCTTAACTGCCATAATTGTCACAACCAATTAAAATTTAAGTACCACCGAAACCTGATGCATAGGTACAGAATAATAGGCGTCTTTTCATCAATCTTAGCCATATAACAACCTGCTGAATTAAATATTTTGCAGTATTCAATGTCTCCATTTGAACATGTTTGTATTCTACAAACTTATTTAGACCTGTAAGGTCCAGAATACTTCTGCAACCATCATCTGTAATGCCTTCTAACATTAAAGACAAATTTATGCTCGTGTTCAAAATCTTTTCCATTACCCCTTTTCCAGATAATTAGGCAATGTGAACATAAATCTCTGCCTTTTCAATTGCAGAAAACACGAAAACATAAGCAGGTTTATTCTGTACAGGAGGATTAACCTCTTTTTTTAAAAGTAATAGTAGTTAATGAAACTGCTCGTAATATACTGATCAAAAATAATAGTAAGCCAGTCTTAATAAACTTTTTGTAATCTCCCTCTAACTGGAGATTAATCCGCAGTTTCTTTAAGCAGAGAACAAGTCTTTAATTCCTCTGCATATGAGCGTGGTGGTCTCCTTATCCCCTGAATTTGGGTAAGTATTTGGTTGTGCAATACAATAAAACTTCCTTGACATATTTCTGCCTCTATTTCCAATATCAAATCCCCTTCTGGGCGAAAATACCTTTTCGTCCAAAGACGAAGGTTTCATGCAGCTAAAATATTTAGCTTTTCATCCAATTTCAATAAGTTAGGTAGATTACTCCAAACAGATAACCAAGAGCTTAAACACCACTTGCTCGACACAGGTATGCAACCTTGGGTGAAAAATGGGCCAAATAGCCATTTATTTTATACAAAATTTCATAGAAAGAATTGCACAATAGCGTCTTTATTTTATGTTTTCCTTTCATCTGCCCAAAAGCCATAATAGCAGCAGAATAATTTGTGAGGATTTTTAAACCTCACTATTTGACGCTCTCATATTTGAAGTCATGGATGCCCATATTAACGGATAAACCGTAGGCTCTTCCAATGAGGCACAATTTCCTGTGCTGTGCAATTTTAATATTTCAATCATCACAGAATCATGAAGTTGGTGAGATACCATATATATATGTTGGCAGCTAGGTTTTCTTCCATAGCCTCACCACTTCCTTCATATATAGCAAAACCTTTTGCTATTCCAGGCATCTTTGGCCTCTTTTAATATTTTTTCATTTTTATTTTTTATTTTTATTTTGTGGTGTGCTTTCAAAATGCAAATCACCATCAACAGGGTCTGCCTTCTGCAGCCCTAAATCAATTGGGATTTCATCCCATGAGACTTTTTCCGGCCCAAATCCTGGGTCCGGAGTTCCAACTTCCAATTTAGGCCCATGGCCATATTCAGAATAATTAAACCCCTCAGGGCTATTCTTAGGAACCTTCAGGGTACTTTGACCCTAGTCTCATAATTATTTGGAGAACTTTCTCCATATGCTCCATAATCAGTTCCACATAGTTTACTTATCTGGAGGACTTTTCAATGTCAGAGTCATCAGAACCACGGGCCTCTCAGATTTTTTATTTTATTTTATTTTCCATTTTTTCATATTCGGGAGCATTTCTCTCCGTGGTTATCATTTTGTAAACTAATTCGCTAACGGGTATATCTACGGCCACCGGTATCGGAACCGGCTCCGCACTAGCTTTCCCGTATATTTATTTTTCACCCCAGGAAGCATTTAACCCGCGAATATACGTTTACTTCATCATCTGTGCTTATCCAGCACTAATATGACTCTGACCTGATTTAATATATTTCCTATACTGCTGGACCTACCCAGCGCCCGCTAAGAAATCCCAACTTTACTGTTCTTACCTGCGGGGCCGTTCCGACCGCTGCGAGGAGCTGCTCCTTACTGCAGCTCCTCCTTCCGCCGTCAGCGTCGACGTCATGCCGTTACCAGCGTGAGGCGGGTTCTTCACGTAGTCACTCACGTGACTCCGAAGTAAAATGAGGGTTTAATCAGTGTATGCGTAGCAAAAGAAAAAGGGAGGATTGTGAGGGATAAAGTGATTAAACCCTATTAAAGAAAGGAGTTTTAAAGAGAATTCAAACAGAGAGGGGCTGGAGAAAGGATTCTGACAGCAGAGTCTGAAGGTTGCTAGTTGCCAGACCCATCCTTGAGGTCTTGAGTAAGAAGAGATAGCTTTGTATAGCTAGAGAAGGGGGTGATGTAGAGAGATCCCTATCAGTGGAAAGGAGTGATAGATGGGACCCCTGTCACTATAGCTTAGCTTTAGTGCTGATATAGGAAAACTGAAGAGGGTTCACTAGGAGGTGAGCGAAACTGGGCCAGGTCATGAGCAATTGAGCATGCTTAATAGAAAAAATGAATATTACAACACACCCCTGGTCAAGAAATTGCTCATTACCATGAACATGTTTGAACATGCGATGTATGATATGGGAGGTGCGAGGGGATGAACGGTGGGTTGTACCTACAGATTGTGCACCTCCGACCCTGATTGGAGAGAGGTCCGGAGGAGAAATTGAATGTAAGATTTTGTGTATAAAGGGGGATGATCTCCCTGGCTTCAGTGTGTCTCGAGTTGGAGAGGCACCCGGTCTGCAGACTCGTAAAATAAAGAAATCTCTTGCTTCCAGGATTTAGTCTTTGAGTATTTATTGTGAGCATAAAGGGTATCTCACACCCTTGACCCCCATAGAGACCCTTGACCCCTCGAACACCCTTGATCCTATGGAGACCCCTGACCCCATGTGTCTAGACAGCAGTGTGTCCAGCAGCAAATGTATCATCGAGTCATACAGCACGGAAACAGGCCCTTTGGCCCAACTCGGCCATGACACCCAATCTACACGCAACGTCCAAGAAACCTTTAGACAGGTACATAGATAGGACAGGTTATATAGGGATATGGGTCTAATGCAGGCAGGTGGGACAAGAGTAGATGGGGCATGTTGGTCAGAGTGGGCTAGTTGGGCTGAATGGCCTGTTTCCACACTGTATCACTGACCCATATCCCTCTAAACCTTGCCTATGTTGTTGTCAGCATGCCAAAGACAGAGTCCGTTACAGCAAGTGAACTTGGCGTGCACGGAATAATCGCTTGATTCCTGATTCCATACATTATAAATCTGCAACGTTTTGAAGCGTATTGCAGCTCAGCAATACTTTCCATTCAGCAGTCCGATTAGTTTATGTCACATACTCTGGGGTGCAATGAAATTCCATGTGCACATGAAGCTCTTAGACAGTAATGAGAGATGCAACACTAAATACAACAGCAAGTACACAACAGCAGAATAGTGCAGAGACTGGTGTAGACTGCAATGGTGCAGAGACTGTCGTGCTGTCTGCAATGATGCAGAGACTGTTGTGTAGTCTGCAATGATGCAGAGACAGAGGTGCATTCTGCAATGGTGCGGAAATTGGTGCAGTCTGCAATGATGCAGAGACTGGTGCAATCTGCAATGGTGCAGAGACAGAGGTGCATTCTGCAATAGTGCAGAGACAGAGGTGCAGTCTGCAACCATGCAGTGACTGGTGCAGTCTGCAATGGTGCAGAGACAGAGGTGCATTCTGCAATAGTGCAGAGACTGGTGCAGTCTGCAATGGTGCAGAGACTGTCGTGCAGTCTGCAATGGTGCAGAGACTGGTGCAGTCTGCAATGGTGCAGAGACTGGCGCAGTCTGCAATGATGCAGAGACTGGTGCAGTCTGCAATGGTGCAGAGACTGGTGCAGTCTGAAATGGTGCAGAGACTGGTGCAGTCTGCAATGATGCAGAGACTGTTGTGCAGTCTGCAATGATGCAGAGACAGAGGTGCATTCTGCAATGGTGCGGAAATTGGTGCAGTCTGCAATGATGCAGAGACAGAGGTGTATTCTGCAATGGTGCGGAGATTGGTGCAGTCTGCAATAGTGCAGGGACTGGTGCAGTCTGCAATGATGCCGAGACTGTCGTGCAGTCTGCAATAGTGCAGGGACTGGTGCAGTCTGCAATGATGCAGAGACTGGTGCAGTCTGCAATGGTGCAGAGACTGGTGCAGTCTGCAATGATGCAGAGACTGGTGCAATCTGCAATGGTGCAGAGACAGAGGTGCATTCTGCAATAGTGCAGAGACAGAGGTGCAGTCTGCAACCATGCAGTGACTGGTGCAGTCTGCAATGGTGCAGAGACAGAGGTGCATTCTGCAATAGTGCAGAGACTGGTGCAGTCTGCAATGGTGCAGAGACTGTCGTGCAGTCTGCAATGGTGCAGAGACTGGTGCAGTCTGCAATGGTGCAGAGACTGGTGCAGTCTGCAATGATGCAGAGACTGGTGCAGTCTGCAATGGTGCAGAGACTGGTGCAGTCTGAAATGGTGCAGAGACTGGTGCAGTCTGCAATGATGCAGAGACTGGTGCAGTCTGAAATGATGCAGAGACTGGTGCAGTCTGCAATGATGCAGAGACTGGTGCAGTCTGCAATGGTGCAGAGACAGAGGTGCATTCTGCAATAGTGCAGAGACTGGTGCAGTCTGCAATGATGCAGAGACTGGTGCAGTCTGCAATGGTGCAGAGACTGTCGTGCAGTCTGCAATGGTGCAGAGACTGGTGCAGTCTGCATTGATGCAGAGACTGGTGCAGTCTGCAATGATGCAGAGACTGGTGCAGTCTGCAATGGTGCAGAGCCTGGTGCAGTCTGCAATGGTGCAGAGACTGGTGCAGTCTGCAATGGTGCAGAGACTGGTGCAGTCTGCAATGGTGCAGAGATGGTGCAGTCTGCAATGGTGCAGAGACTGGTGCAGTCTGCAATGGTGCAGAGACTGGTGCAGTCTGCAATAGCGTGAAACAATACTGAAGTACAATGAAACATGACCAATAAGGTTGAGTTAAGAGTGAGAATTCACCACAGTATCTCCAGGAAGGGCTAAGTGAAAGAGGTGTTTGGTTCAGGAGTTGGATAGCCGTGGGGATGCCCGAGTTCCCAAGCTCCTTGATCTTCTCCCAGTAGATAGAAGAGAGAAATGGGAATAGCCAGGGTGGGAGCATCCTTGGTGATACCTCCAGCCTTCCTGGTGCCACGCACCGCGAGGATGGAGTGGATGGGAGGACGTGCCGGGCTGTGATGGCCCGGGCTGTGATGGACCAGTCTTTGATAGACCAGGCTGTGATGGACCGGGGTGTGTCCACCCTCTCTGCAGGGTCAGGCAGTCAGGAGCAGAGCAGTGGCTACACTAGGCCGATACATCCCATCAGCACCTTCTCAAAAATGTCTTGTTATTTTCCTGCATATGTGAAACAAGTTAACGTTGCTCCATGTTCCACGTTGCAGTCACTGTCGCCAGAGCACAGAAAACTATTTGAAGCTTAGCCCAAACCACCAGAAGCAAAATGATAATTGAAATCAACCGCTGAGATCATCTGTTCATTCATCCTCATCTCCCAACCGTCCAAGTGGGACAAGCCTCTAGTTCTAGATCACTTCCCACTCTCTGATACAATCATCCAGCTCTATTGGAAAACTGTATTGAATGCTTGGGCATATGTTCCACATGCAGATAAACGTTGGAATTCATTAAATAATGGAAGTTGGCAGTGAAATGAATGCTGAAGATGTGGGGACTGAGATGTGTAGAGGATTAGTGGCAACATTTAATCATGATCTTTGGAGACCAGGGTAGGAGCCAGGAAAAGCTGGTAGACGGTCCAATAACATGCCCTTGCCAGGTTCCAGCAGGGCTCCATGCTTCACCACTGTTTGTGACCTAAACTGTTGATAGGTTGGAAACGCAAGGATGAAGGAAAGTCCCATGGGGCAGAAAATGCAACCACTGCCCCCCTGTGCCCACCCGTAGAACTTAGTTTAGTTTATTTTATTTTAGTTTAGAGATACAATGCGCACATTAACACAAGCCTGCACACACTAGGGACAATCTATACTTAGACCAAGTATACAATCCCAAGCCAATTTTACTTTGGAGTCACGTGAGTGACTACTTGAAGAAGCCCCGCCAGGCGCATGCGCGTCATTATGTCCGACGCATGGCGCACCGACGGGCTGAAGAGCGCAGCTCCACCAGCGGTAAGTAGTAAGCCAGCAGGTAAGTGATTTTAAAACTTTTCTGCGGGTACTTAAACTCCGTGAGACTGGCTCATGAGCCAGCCGGAGTTGTTAGTAATGGAGCGAGTTGTAAAAAAGTATGTCCGTAGTAGGAGCTTAACTCGCGGGCCTGCGATTACTGCTCGCAGATCAGGTAGGGAGATATCGGCTGCAGTAACGCCGGCTCTGACACCGACTGCTGATCTACCGGCAGCTCAACTGCCTCCGTTAACTCCCGTGCTTCAGGGCACTCAGGCCACTCCACCAGGGAGAAAGGCCAAAAGGAAATCTCTCAGGCCCGTCTTATCCGACGAGTCTGATGAGGAAGACTCCCCTCCTTCCAACAAGAAGGTCTGGGGATGGCTCGATCAAATGGAAGAATGCTTCAGACAATGATGAGCCACAAAGTATTCCAATCAGGGTCGCATGCCCCTCGGATTCCCCAAACAGCCTCACGTGAGGCGTATGGCGAGGAGAACTTGAGTATCAGTGGGAATCACCCTCGCCAGCACCTTGTTTAGGGCTGGTAGAGACCTCCCTGGAGCAAGACTCGGGAGAGCCAGGGCAGGAGGAGTCTGACCTTGAAGTTAGTGTCACTGCTTTTAGGCACACACCGAGGGACATGAGCCATGTTCCAGGTGTCCCGGATGTGGCACGAAGTTTTGCCACACCGGAGGGTACTGGTGAAGCCATGGAGGAAAACCTGGCTGCTAACATCAACTACGTGGCCTCTCACCAGCTACCGGATTCCATTATGGAACAAACAACCATTATGTAACTCCTGTTAACTGTGCGTCGCTCAAGGTGCCCACTGTGAACTCTGCTATCTGGGCACAAATGAGTGCAACGATGCGTGGGCAAGAGATTCGTTTCCAGCGAGTCCTCAAATTGGTGTGGACAGGGATCACGCCTTTCGGCAAAATGGTCCAAAGGTGTCCGGGACACAGCAGGATATGTTGGCCCTGCTGTGCAAAGCATACTTTGAAATAAACTGCATCCGGAAAATTGCTATTAAGCCGACACTGAACCCACGGTTTGCAGCTCTGTGCAGGTCATCCAACATACAAGTGCCAAATTATCTATTTGGCGAGGACCTGCTCAAACAGGTCAAAGACCTGGAAGAAGAGGCCAAAACGACTGGCCTCATGAAGACTTACGTCTCTTCGGCCAGGATGCCACCTCGCAGGTCTTTTTTGACACGACGGGGGTCAGATCCTGGGGCAGGGCCAAGCAGAGTGGGACCAGTTGGACGGCATCCTTACCCACCTGTGTACGGCAACTACAACCCTAGCATGGCAAGGAGAACAAGAACTTCAAGGTCGACTATAGAGGTATGGGTGATTCATTCAGTCCTCTGGGGAACAACCTCCGGTTGGGGGTAGGTTACAGTTATTTTATGATGAATGGTGCTGCATAACATCTGATCTGTTTATACTGGACACTGTCTCAGGGTCTCGAATAGAGTTTATGTCAGGAATTCATCCACCTGCACAAAATATGCCTAGTCTGGTATTGGGTTTTTCTGGACCAGAAACTCTGCAGGTAAATAAATAAATTGGGGTTTTGTTCCAAAAAGGGGTAATTGATAGGACGACATACCATTCTCAACAATTTGTGTCCAATATATTCCCCAGACAGAAAAACGATGGTGGATGTAGAGTCATTCTGGATCTAACCCAGTTAAATTCCTATGTCCAGTATAGGCATTTTAAAATGGACAGCTTCAATACAGCTAAACAGCTGTTATCAGAAGGTTGTTATATGGCAAACATAGATCTGAAAGATACTTATTATTCAGTACCAATTCATCATCATTACCGAAGTACTGAAATTTAGTTGGATGGGATAGCTGTGGCAATTAAAGCATTACCCAATGGGTTAACCCCAGCTCATAGGTTGTTCACGAAATTGTTGAAACCAGTGCTGGCGCTATTTCGTGCCCAGAATCACATTGTAATGGCTTATCTAGATGATATTTTAATTATAAGCAACACTCAGGAGACAGCTGAGGAGTCGGTTTCAGCAACCAAACACCTGTTTGAGAGGTTAGGTTTTCTTGTCCATCCAACAAAATCCAAGCTAGAGCCATCCCAAAAAATTGATTATTTGGGGTTTGTCATTGATTCAGTTGATATGTCAGTGACTTTGCCTACAGCCAAGGCTGTTGAAATCACGGAGGTCTGTACCAATCTCGCTGAAAAGCAACACTCCTCCATCCGGGAAGTAGCCAGTGTTATTGGTAAATTGGTGGCGGCTTTCCCTGCAGTAGAGTTTGGACCCTGCACTATCAAAGTTTGCAATGAGTTAGAGAACAAGCACTTAAGGCACATGCAGGTCATTTTGATAGACCTATGCAGTTGCCAGCCAAAGCCATCGCCGATTACAATGGTGGATAATCAATATTGCACAAAGTACCAAAAATGTTTTGATTCAACAACCTTCAGTGGTTTTACAAACAGATATCAGTGCTTTGGGATGGGGAGCCACGGACAGCGAGTCTAGCTGTGGTGGTAGATGGAGTGTGCAAGAGGATTTAATCCTGCACAGACATGGTATAAGTTACTTAGAATTGCTGGGTGCATTCTGTGGGTTAAACGCTTATGAATAATTTACACGTTCAGCTCCAGATTGACAATACCACGGCTGTTGCCCATATCAATTACATGGGAGGAATAAGGTCAGTATCATGTGATAATCTGGCTAACCTCATGTGGGACTGGTGTATTTCCAGAAATATCTGGGTCTCAGCTATCTACCTACCAGGTAGAGATAATGTGGTGGCAGACAACAGGTCACGGAAATTTAATGACAACATAGAATGGAAGCTAAATCCTGATGTTTTTAAAATGATTGTCAGCCGCTGTGGTTTGTCAGATATTGATCTGTTTGCATCCAGGCTAAATCACCAGTTGCCTAAATACGTTTTGTGGGAACCAGATCCAGGAGCAGTAGCGGTGGATGCATTCTCGCTACATTGGGGACGTACGTTCTTTTATGCTTTTCCCCCATTCTGCCTCATTAGGCAATGCCTCACCAAAATAGAGCAGGACTCCGCCTCAGGCGTTTTGGTGGTTCCGGACTGGCCTACACAGCCATGGTTCCCATTGGTGCTGAGAATGATGACTCAGCCATTCATGGCTGTCCCCAACTGCAGTAATTTGTTGGTGCATCCAGTAACAGGAGAAAATCATCCGTTACATGATCGTATTAATCTGTTATTCTGCAGGTTCTGACCAGACCGTTCCAAGGATTTGGACTGTCGAGTAGGACCATGGATGTGATAACTGCAGCTTGGAGAGATAGCACTAAAAAACAATATGTGACTCATATTAAGAAATGGGAGATGTTTTGCTTGCAGTCAGATATATCTTATCATACTGCAAGCATACCGGATGTATTGGAGTTCCTTGCTACATTGCATTTTGATGAACACTTGAGCTATAGTGCCATTAATAGTGCTCAGAGTGATTTGTCCTCCTATTTAGGCCAGTTTTCAGAACAACAATCTATCGGGTCTCATCCGTTAGTGTCCCGATTCATGAGAGGAATCTTTAACAAGAATCCTCCTAAACCTAGATATACAGAAATCTGGGATGTCAGTATAGTTATCACACTGCTTCGGCAATGGGCTCCAATTACATCACTGTCTTTTCAGAAGTTAACACTTAAAGTGGTTATGCTCATGGTGCTAGTATCAGCGCAACGAGTGCAAACATTGCAAAAGCTACAGTTAGATAGGATATACTTTTCTGTAAATAACATTACATTTTATGTGTTTGATTTAATCAAACAAAGCAGGCCAGGAATGGCCGGAACCAAAGTAAGCTTAAAGCATACCCTGTTGACCAAACATTATGTGTAGTTAAGCACCTGAGTCAATATATCGAGGTAACTAAGAGTCTCAGAGGCTCTGAAACAGCAATGCTCATCAGTCACAAAAAACCTCATAAAAAGGTGTCAGTACAAACTATTTCTAGATGGTTAAAACAGGTTTTGGATTGTGCTGGAGTAGACACTCGTGTTTAAATCTCACTCCACCAGGGTGGCATCAACATCCGCAGCGAAGGCGCAGGACGTGTCTCTAGACCAAATCCTCAGGGTCACAGGATGGTCTAAGGAGGCAACCTTCTCAAAATGTTATGATAAACCTGTCCTGACAGTGCAAGGTTTTGGGCATGCTGTTTTGGGTTCGGTTTGATTTCTTTTCTTTCTAAATATCATTTGTAATTTCCCCCTGGGACAGAGGGGTTATTACTGTTTTGTTTATTATTATTAAAATGTCTATTGGATAATTCGAAGCAATGTTCAATACATTATTTATTCACTACTGTGTCAACTGAAGCAGTGTGTCGTATGGAATGGATCTGTGGCATGAAATCACAGATTTGAAATCTTCATGTAGTCACTCACGTGAAGTAAAATAGTAAGATTTAAACGAGAACTTACCAGTTTGAAGTTTGATCTTTATTTTATGAGGAGTTACGTTGATGGATTACGTGCCCTCCGCTCCCAGCCCCCATAATCGCAAAGATCATCTGGTAGTTCTAGTCTTCTGAGTCTTACTATATCACTTTGACTATAGTTTCTGTGTTTTCACGCTGCTGCTTTGAAGTATGACGCGCATGCTCCTGGCGGGGCTTCTTCATGTAATCCCTCATCGTAACGCCTCGTAAAATAAAGATCAAACTTCAAACTGGTAAGTTCTTGTTTAATCTTACTATTAACCTACATACCTGTACGACTTTGGAGTGTGTGAAGAAACCAAAGATCTCGGAGAAAACCCACACTGTCACGGGGAGAACGTACAAACTCCGTACAGACAGCACCCGTAGTCGGGATTGAAGACGGGTCTCCGGCGCTGCAAGGCAGCACTCTACCGCTACATCACCGTGGCCGCCCCGTATAACTATGTCCGAGCTGTTTATACATTTTACAAATAGAGGACCCAGTACAGGTGGGAGATTGCAACCTTCACGTGGTCCGCCCTGTTTCGACTAATGCAATCAACCCGACGTGTACAAACAAGAGCAAACAGGACAAGTTGACCTACAACTTTAGGCTGCACATGCCACACACAAGAAGAAGAAGACAGATGTCTGTGGAACTCCACTGGTCGCAGACTCCAGTCTGAATAACACCCTTCAGACCCCACGTCCATTCTTGCCGATGAACTCAAGCCCCTGAAGCAGCAGCCAACTTGCCATTCCTTGTGCTAAATGGTGAATCAGAAAACATGGTTTGTGGAATTCGATTTTATTTCAAATAGATGCGCATTTTTCCCAGTGGGCTGTGTGGCCGATGAAACGGAGTCAATGATCCAATGGATAGAAAAAGATATCAGCGAAAACGCTTCACAGTATCTCATCGAGGTGTTCAAACTGTGACCGAAAGAAGAAAAAATATAGAAAGCCTGTTTCTAATCTTGTATTATTAGATGGTTATTAATAATAGCCAGGCAGATATGAAATGCTGCACACATTGTTATTCATTTGACCAGGATATTCCCACCCATCAGTAGCCCAGCAGGGAACATAGGCTGTAGTGTGTCTGTAGTTTATGTGATTGGAGCAGAGTTAGGCCCTTCAGCCCATCAAGTCTACTCCACCATTCAATCATGTCTGATCATGCCACTTACTCTCTTGCTCACATCTCCCATCGCCATCAGCGCACCAAGAGCTCCTTGATCATCGAAGATTCTTACCACTACCAATTATTCTGCTTTCCTATTCTTCATTTAGAATGTCCATAAACTAATATTTCCCCATGTCAAGTCCACAGTGTTTAATTGTCATATGAATCGGCAATGGAACAATGAAATTCTTACTCGCTGCAGCTTAATGGGCCCATAAACGCAACAACACAGAGATAATCTACAATAATCAATAGTGCAATAAACAGTGTCCATACGCCAAACAGACTGTTTCTTTGGCAGGAAGACTAGAGCTGTGTGCAATATCTCAGGTACAGATTCATCAGGGCTCTGTGTAACTCCAATAAGTCATCCTTGCCCATGTCTGCTTGCAATAATGGCCAACAAACATAGAAACACAGAAAATAAGTGCAGCAGTTGCGCATTCAGCCCTTCAAGCCAGCACCGCCAATCAATATGATCATGGCTGATCATCCTAAATCAGTACCCCTTTACGGCTTTATCCCCAAATCCCTTGATTCCCTTAATACCATCTGCCTTCCTAAATTGAGGAAAGACATTCTTGATATTGAGGGAGTGCAGCGGAGGTTCACCAAGTTAATTCCCGGGATGGTGGGACTGGCATTTGATGAAAGAATGAGTCGACTGGGCTTATATTCACTGGAATTTAGAAGGATGAGAGGGGATCTTATAGAAACATATACAATTCTTAAGGGATTGGACAGGGTAGATGCAGGAAAAATGTTCCCGGTGGTGGGGGAGTCCAGAACCAGGGGTTACAGTTTAAGAATAAGGGGTAGGCCATTTAGGCCTGAGATGAGGAAAACATTTTTCACCAGTGAGTTGTGAATCTGTGAAATCCTCTGCCACAGAAGGCAGTGGAGGCCAATTCACTGGATGTTTTCAAGAGAAAGTCAGATATAGCTCTTAGGCTAACGGAATCAAGGGATACGGGGAGAAGACAGGAACAAGGTACTGATTCAGGATGATCAGCCATGATCATATTGAATGGCGGTGCTGACTCGAAGGTCTGAATGGCCTACTCCTGCACCTATGTTTCTATGTTTTGTTGCTTATATCCTTGTTTTAATCTTCAATGATTTATGTGCAAGAAACTCAGGTGTATTAAATACTTGTTAATCTCTTGCAATGTATTAAAGGAATCTGATTTTCCATTTTCTCTCACAGTGAAGACCTCCTTTTGTTCTGGTATTTTATTTAATGCACGTTTAATAAATAATGGTTTATTATTAATGTTTAATGTTTTATGTGTCATTCCTAACTGTCACTGCATGTCATGTTGTCACTTGCGGGCGGAGCACCAAGGCAAATTCCTTGTATGTGAATACTTGGCCAATAAATGTATTAATTCATTCATTCATCTTATATTTGGCCTCACCATTACCATAACGATGCCCTCTGAAACAGCCCTGCTCCTCCCTCACATTTCACACCGCCACCCAGCCTTGTATTAATGTATCGGTGAGCCCACTAATCTTCTACCCAAACATTGTAATTTGAAGGAGATGATTAGGCCACAGTTCACAGTTTATTCCCTTGTACAGGTCACTGCTTGCTGGGAATTCCCAGTCAAACAGTCCAGATGCTCAAGTGATAGGAGCAATTAAGAACCACAATTGCATTCATAAGTTCATATGTTCTAGAATTAGGCCAGTCGGCCCATCGCGTCTACTCCGCCATTCAACCATGGCTGATCTATCTCTCCCTCCTAACCCCATTCCCCTGCCTTCTCCCCATAACCTCTGACACCTGTACTAATCAAGAATCTATCTATCTTAGCCTTAAAAATATCCATTGACCTGACCTCCACAGATTCACCACCCTCTGACTAAAGAAATTCCTCCTCATCTCCTTCCTAAAGGAACGTCCTTTAAATTAGAGGCCGTGACCTGCTGGTCCCAGACTCTCACACTAGTGGAAACATCCGCTCCACATTTGTGAAACGTCACCTATCCATGTTCCCCACAGATGCTGCCTGGCCCGCTGAGTTACTCCAGCACTCTGTGGTCTACGCAAATTTCCCACATCAGCAGTTCCTTGTTTCGCTGTTGTTTTGAACAAGACGACTTTCAGAACCGCACCGTACAACAATGGATACATCTACTATTCTAATACAATCACCCAGCTTCTATTTCAAATTCCAGGCAGATATCACCTTTCCATTAAAGAAACTGTTCTTGCCCAATATCAAACAATTACCCTTAGGACAAGAGGTCTCTTGGCTCAAGAATCACGTTTTTCAGTCTGGGCAGCAGAGAGTTGCAACTGGTATATGTTTTGAAGCTGTACGCAGTGCTTCACCTCCCCAGCTGATGAATAATTCAGACCGTGGAAAATAAAACAATATCATCTTCTTATTCTGGGTACCTGTCCCAGAAAGTTGCAGAACCCGATGGTACTAGACTGACTATCCAGGCCCACAAACTGTTCATGGACAGGACAGGTGTGGAGGGATATGGACCAAGCGCAGGCAGGTGGGACTAGTGTAGCTGGGACATGTTGGTTGGTGTGGGCAAGGTGGGCTGTATGACTCTCTCTAGCAATAGACATTCAATGTAGTGCGGTAACTCAGCGGATCAGGCAGCATCTCTGGAGAACATGACCCGCTGAGTTACTCCAGCACTTTGTGTCTTTTTTTGTAAACTAGCATCTGCAGTTCCTTGTTTCGCTATTGATCTGACAACGTGTTTGAATATCACTGTCGCAAGTGGGGAAATCTCAGTCCAAATATATCATGTACGCTTTGAGTCTGAAGGAGGGTCCCAACCCGAAATGTCACGCATCCATTCAGTCCAGAGAAGCTGCCTGACGCATTGTGTCTGTCATCATATAAATAAATGAAGATGGAATGGAATGACCATGAATCATCTAGATTGCCAGAAAGACTGAAGCTATTTCACTGTCCCTGACCTCACCTGACATGGTCCATATGTAACTCCAAGCCTGGAGTGGAGATGTTGCAACAAGCAGTCATTTCTGGGGCAATGTAAGATGGGCCACATGTGTGGGATATAAGTGACACAACATGCCATCGACTAGGTAACCTCTTCAATATGTCAACAATGACTAATTCCTCATTAATGAAGAATGTGTGAATAGAGTTTCTGCCTTGACCTTAGAAACATAGAAATATAGAAAATAGGTGCAGGAGTAGGCCATTTGGCCCTTCGAGCCTGCACCGCCATTCAATATGATCATGGCTGATCAT
>CM069141.1:1101248-1118748 GCA_035221665.1 Okamejei kenojei | reverse complement strand
GCCTGACCCGCTGAGTTACTCCAGCACTCTGTCTTAAGTAACATATCTATGGCATTCATAGCAAAAGGATTTGAGTGCAAGAGCAGGGAGGTTCTACTGCAGTTGTACAGGGTCTTGGTGAGGCCACACCTGGAGTATTGCTTACAGTTTTGGTCTCCTAATCTGAGGAAAGACATTCTTGCCATAGAGGGAGTACAGAGAAGGTTCACCAGACTGATTCCTGGGATGGCACGACTTCCATATGAAGAAAGACTGGATAGACTCGGCTTGTACTCGCTGAAATTTAGGAGATTGAGGGGGGATCTTATAGAGACTTACAAAATTCTTATGGGGTTGGACAGGCTAGATGCAGGAAGATTGTTCCCGATGTTGGGGAAGTCCAGGACAAGGGGTCACAGTTTAAGGATAAGGGGGAAATCTTTTAGGACCGAGATGAGATCTTTTTTCACACAGAGAGTGGTGTGTCTGTGGAATTCTCTGCCACAGAAGGCAGTTGAGGCCAGTTCATTGGCTATATTTAAGAGGGATTTAGATGCGGCCCTTGTGGCTAAAGGGATCAGGGGGTATGGAGAGAAGGCAGGTACAATATACCGAGTTGGATGATCAGCCATGATCATAATGAATGGCGATGCAGGCTCGAAGGGCCGAATGGCCTACTCCTGCCCCTATTTTCTATGATTCTATGATTCTATATGCCTGGACTACTTACCCACGGCACTGACAGTAACAGTGCACCGATAGAAACACAGATGACACAATCCCAACACCAGAACTTCTCACTGCATTTATATGTACATTCCTATGTGCCATTTACACATACCTTCTCCACATCTATATTACAATGCACTTCAAGCATTTCTGAAGAAACAAAGAAATCTGCAGGTGCTGGAATGTTGAGCAAAGTACAAAGTGCTGGAAGAACTGAGCGGGTCAGGCAGCAGTTGTGCAGGGAATGGACAGGTGACGTTTCAGGTCGGGTACTGAAATGGTCAATGGTTTCAGTTCTTTAGACGGATGGTACTTCTGAAGAATGTTCAGTTAGAAATTGGGAGATAAATTGGAAGTAAATTGTGAACTCTTTGGACAAACAAAGCAAGGCAAATGTGAAAAGGCAGCGCATGTAATGGTACAGTGACCACACGTGTAACAGTACAGTGACCACACGTGTAATGGTACAGTGACCACACGTGTAACAGTACAGTGACCACACGTGTAATGGTACAGTGACCACACGTGTGGACCACACATGGTACAGTGACCACACGTGTAACAGTACAGTGACCACACGTGTAATGGTACAGTGACCACACGTGTAAAGGTACAGTGACCACACGTGTAACAATACAGTGACCACACGTGTAACGGTACAGTCACCACACGTGTAACAGTACAGTGACCACACGTGTAACAGTACAGTCACCACACGTGTAACAGTACAGTGGCCACGCGTGTAACGGTACAGTGACCACACGTGTAATGGTACAGTGACCACACGTGTAACAGTACAGTGGCCACGCGTGTAACGGTACAGTGACCACACGTGTAATGGTACAGTGACCACATGTGTAACAGTACAGTGACCATGCGTGTAATGGTACAGTGACCATGCGTGTGATTGTACAGTCACCACGCGTGTAATGTTACCACCTGCCAGACCCCACAAATTACACTGCAACCATTGCCTTTGTAAATACTATTTTAACATTCTGCAGACATTGAAATAAAGAATAAGATAGCTGCTAAAATTATCAAAACGTTTAAAATAATTTATTTGTAAGGATTTTGACTCTGCATATAAAATTCACTTTTCAGGGTCAGAGAGGTGCTTGGGAATTATAACATTGTGTCATCAAAACTCTATGATACTGCTTTAACCAGCCTTAACATTTTCAATTTTCTAGCGTGGCATTAGTGCATGAAATGATTTCAAGGTAATTTTACCGGCGAGGATTACAATAATATGAAGGTCATTTCAAGTCTCCAAATATAATGTCCAATACAGCTCCCCCCTCCATGACACACTGGTCAACCTGAGGAGCACCTTCAGCAACAGACTGCCCCCCCCACCCCCCACCCCCCCACTCCTTCCATAATCTTTGCACATTCCCCAATCCTTTCCACTCCTCACTTTAATGTCATGTTTCACGTATTTTGTGTCTGATGACATTTTGCAGATGGATTTCCCTCCTGTGATAATCGTTACTGTATCATTATTGTATCGTATCTACAAACTCCAGAGCTGCTCCACAAACAGTGGGGACATGTCGGGAGGGTTATTCCATCCTTGCAACTGTGAGCAGGCGGCCACTGGATGGAACGGGATAGCCTCAAGCGTGGTGGAAGTAAGGAAGTGTTTTTGCAGCAGGATTAAACCACATGTTATTGAAAGTTAGCAGCAAGGGTTGGAGGCTGTACATTATATGATGCATTATATCTGACAACATCGTCACGCACCCATCCATCCGTGCATTACAGACAAATACTGAATCAATAATCCTGGAGCTCGTCAAATCAATGCTCCAAGATGAAGGGATGTGAAGCATTGCAAAACAATTTGGAAGTACTCTGTAGAAGATCTGGAATAGATTGAATAAAATTAGATGTTACAATAGAGGTGCAGCGGTAGAGTTGCTGCCCTACAGCACCAGAGACCCAGGTTCCCTCCTGGCCCGGTGTGGCATCTATATGTTCTCTCCGTGATCTGCGTGGGTGCTCTAGTTTCCTGCTACACTCCAAAGATAGACAGGTTTGTATATTGGTAAATTGGCCAGTATAATTGCAAATTGTCCCTAGCGTGTGTAGGATAGTGTTGGTGTACGGGGATCGCCGGTCAGCGCGGACTCTGGGGGCCCAAACTATGGAAGCAGGTACGATTACAACTTTCAAAAGACATTTGGACAGATGTATGGATAGGAAAGGCTCATAAGATCATATGTGATAAGAGAAGAATTAGACCATTCGGCCCATCAAGTCTACTGCACCATTCAATCATGGCTGATCTATCTCTCTCCTAACCCCATTCTTCTGTCTCCTCCCCATAACCTCTGACACCCATACTAATCAATAATCTATCTAACTGCCTTAAATATATCAATTGACCTGACCTCCACAGCCTTCTGTGGCAAAGAATTCCACAGATTCACCGCCCTCTGGCTAAAGGGATATGTACCAATGCAGGTAAATAGGACAAACCCAGTATGCCAACATGGTCAGTATGGACAAGGTGGGCTGAAGGGCCTGTTTTTGTGCCCTATATGCCTATCTCACTCACTAGTCCCGGCTCCTTTTAATCTCACTGGCAGAGTTACCGTATTACTGTTGAACACGTAAAACATGTGAAATAGAAGTGTGCTTATGTATTAATAGGAATCGCATCTAAATCTGGAATGTCTGCCTGTGCAGCAGCAGTGTAGATGTAGCATGCGGGATTATTGGAGCCTTATGTAACTGTAAACCCTTCCCACTTCATCTTCACCTCTCCCCTCAGTGAAAGTCCAGTTGAGGAGAGCCATGCTGAGGAACAGCATTAGAACTGGGTGATTGTCCATGTTCCGTGGATCCTGTTCTTGCCATGACTTTATTTTCAATCTATAAAGAACCCTGCAGTAAATGCTACAGAAACTGTGGCAATTGCTGAACTGAGGCCGTGCCACCAGCTCGTCACCACAGATACGAAGCAGCTCAATTGTTTTTTAAAGAACACACCACAGACCTGTCTATGTGAATATGTTTCCATTGTACTCTAACTGCACAGAGTCCAGGCATCAGTACATCATGGACAAACTATATGTATATATACGTCCGACCAAATGCACGTATATATCTAGGTACAGACAAACAGTGAACTTCTGTAACTGTCGGCATCAAAACATGGCAGCACTTGTGCACGGCCAAGGTGAGTGAGGTCTGCAACATGATTTTATCGGGTTGTCCACAGACCAGAGCATTTCCCTGTACCTCGGTACATGTGACAATAACGTATCATCCTATTGAATGGTCATAGATTCGGTAAATTATATATATTTCTTCCTATTGAGCTCCACAACTGATGGCAATTTATTTTATTTTGAAAGTATTACTTATTTGCACCATTTTGAAATACTTTGAAATTGTATTTCTTATATCTCATATTATTTGAGACATGGATATTATAAACAGATTTACCGTTGATATTTTAATAAAACATAAAAGTTTTATCGTATTCTTGAAGTTGGTGAGATACCATATAATTAATGTTGGCAGCTAGGTTTTCTTCCATAGCCTCACCACTTCCTTTAGATATAGCAAAATCTTTTGCTATCTCAGGCACATCTGGCCTCACTTTTTTATTTGTGGTGTGCATTCATAATTCACATCACCACTTGCAGGGTCTGTCTTTTGCAGCCCTGATCCACTTGGAATTATATCCAAAGAGACTTCCCCCACCCTAATCCAGGGTTCAATTCTCAATTTGGCACATAGCCATATTTTGTATATTCAAGCCCCTCGGGGTCTTTTTTGGGCTGTTTGGGTACTGTGACCCTTGTCTCTTTTTATATTTTGGAGTACTTTCTCCATATCGCGATTTTTATTAACTTTTTTAAATTACAGCCTTTCTGACTTTTAAAATTCCCTGCCAAAAGATTGTGGAGCATTTTAACCTCTCTACCGTATTTTTAACGGTACCAGTATCGGAACCGGCCCCGTAATTAATCTCTCGTCCCGATCGCTGGGTATTCCCCTGGGACGTTCTTTTCAAAACTCCGTTATTTTAACAGAGTATTTCTGTTCAATTTAAACTTTTAGTTTGTTTTTAAAATCCTTTAAAATCCTGGTTTCCACCAGGCACGGAGTTTTCCAGTCCTAAAAAATTTTTTCAACTGCACTTACCTGCCGGTTCCGAACCTACCGCTGTCGAGGAGCTGTCTGTGCAGCTCCTGCTTCTGCCGTCAGCGTCGACGTAATGCCGTTCCAGCGCCAGGCGGGTTCTTCACGTAGTCACTCACGTGACTCCGAAGTAAAATCATTGAACCTATCTGGCCTTGTTCACAAAATACTGCATCCCATTTAATTCTGCACATTGTCATTCTTAATGTCATTTTTAATTGTCACTGTATGTCATGTTCTCACTTGTGAGTGGAGCACCAAGGCAAATTCCTTGTATGTGAACATACTTGGCCAATAAACTTATTAATTCATCACAGCGAGTTATTGATTCATGGAACAGAACCCAAATATATATATTTCTTATATTATCTGTTTTATTTACTTTTTCTGATGGGTTAAAACAGTTTATTTAATTATTTATCAACCACATTGGTGTCAAAACACCAACAGGTTGAAGGGTTGGTTCTTGGAATATTGCATGCAGTTCTGGTCGCCCCATTACTGAAAGCACGTGGAGGCTTTGGAGAGCATGCAGAGGTGGTTAACTGGAATGCTGCCTGGATTACAGGGTGTTAGCTACAGGTACAGGTTGGACAGACTTGGATTGTTTTCTCTGGAAACACCAGAGATTGACGGCAGACCTGAGAGAAGAAGAAAACTTATTCTGCAGGGTGGAAATATCAAATACTAGAGAGCAAAGCTGTACGGTGATGCTGCCATCTGTCCGGGTACAAGATATGATGGTGCGACTGATGTTCATAAATTCATGTGATAGGAGCAGAATTAGACCATTCAGCCCATCAAGTCTACTCCACCATTCAATGACTGATCTATCTCTCCCTCTCAACCCCATTCTCCTGCCTTCACCCCATAACCTTGACACCCGTACTAATCAAGAATCTAACCAGCTCCGCCTTAAAAATATCCACTGACTTGGCGTCCACAGCTGTGACAAAGAATTCCACAGATTCACCACCCTCTGACTGCAGAAATTCATCCTTTAATTCTGAGACTGTGGCCTCTGGTCCTAGACTCTCCCACTAGTGGAAACATCCTCTCCACATCCGCTCTATCCGGGCCTCTCGCTATTCGGTACGTTTCGATGTGTTTCGGTAGGTTTTAATGTGATCCCGTTTGGAGAGTAAAGTGTTTTATCTGTGGCTGCATTTCCTGCTGTTACTGAGAATTGTGTTTAGTTTTGGTCAGAAGGCAGGAACGGGGTACTGATTGTGGATGATCAGCCATGATCACAGTGAATGGCGGTGCTGGTTCGAAGGGCCGAATGGCCTACCCTGCACCTATTGTCTATTGTCACCCTGCTGTAGCAAGTATGTTGTTGAGCAGGAAAGGGTCCAGAGAAGATTTACAAGGGCGTGCCAGGACTCGAGGGCCTGAGTTAACGGGAGGGGAGGCAGGCTAGGACTTTAATCCTTGGAGTGCAGTAGGATGAGGGATGATCTTATAAAAGTGTATAAGATCACGGGTGGAATAGATAGATAGCCAGAGTAGGGGATCAATATCTAGAGGGCATCAATTTAAGGTGAGAGGGGAAAAATGTAATCTTTCACACAGAGGGTGGTGGGTGCAAGGAACAAGTTGCCAGAGGAGGTAGTTGAGGCTGGGACTAGCATAACGTTTAAAAGTCATTTTGACAGGTACATGGATAGGACAGTATCAGAGGAATATGCATGGTCAGGTCGGAGGGACTAGTGTAGATGGGGCATCTTGGTCAGCATGGGCAAGTTGAGCCGAAGGGCCTGTTTCCACGCTGTTTGTCCATCTATGAACAACTATGGTGGCTTCATTGTGAACATTTACCAAGGTCCACTCCGGCCAATGGGCCAATGCTTACCAAATACAGCCAGTGGCTGCACTGCTGGACTGAGGAACTTCTGGTCGATCAATGGTCAGCGATGGACTGGCTCGACTGGGCTAACCCTGGCATCCTCCATCCTGCTGTACAAGCAACTCGCCCCTCACTCTCAATCTGAAGAAAGGTCTCGATCAGAAACGTCACCTATTCCTTCTCTCCAGAGATGCTGCTTGACCCACTGAGTTGCTCCAGCTTTTCGTGTCTATCAACCATTTCATTCTCTGATTGGAATTGGGAACAGAAGTAAAGTAATGTGCCATGGTTGGTGGAAGCCCGAGATGGAAGGACTAAATGGCGGGAGTGCCCAGCTGATCAGGCAGTACCAGTGGACAGACAAACAGTTAACCTGGGCTGGATTGTCCACTTGTCAAGATCGTACCGCAGTCTCAGATTAGTTTAGTTTAGAGATACAGCATGGAAACAGGCCCTTCGGCCCACCGAGTCCTCACTGACCAGCGATCCCCGCACATTAACACTTCTTCTTGCGTGTGGCGTGCACAGCCTAAAGTTGTTGGACAACTTGTTCTATTTGATCTTATTTGATTGTGCACACCGGGTTGATTGCATTCGTCGAAACAGGGCGGACCACGTGAAGGTTGCGATCTTCCACCCCACACATGAACATGTCCGTACACACACTAGGAACAATTTACAATTTCACCAAGCCAATTAACCTACAAGCCTGTACGTCTTTGGAGTGTGGGAGGAATCCGGAGCACCCGGAGGAAACCTACGCAATAATAGGGAGAACGTACAAACTCCATACAGACAGCACCCGGAGTCAAGATCAAAACCGGGCCTGTGACGCCGTGAGGATGCAACTCTACCGCTGCGCCAACACGTTGCCCACTCCAGGGCGAGAACCTGTACAACATGCTGCCCACTCCAGGGCGAGAACCTGTACAACATGCTGCCCACTCCAGGGCGAGAACCTGTAGACTTAAAACGTGCACGAGTAAAGAATACAGATTGAGACAGCAGTCGGTAAAATACTGAAACAACGCTAGTTTGACAGTCAAGAATCATCCAATTAGTGGAAATTTCTGTAATTAACAGCAGTAGGTCTGAGTGTGGAGTTCTGTGGCCAAACAACAGCTAAGCTGAGGGGTCTGGAGATGGAGGTCAGGAGATGAAATCTCTAACAAAGTGTTCAACTCGGCATGTCAATCCCAACCTCAACAGAACAAACTGGCACGGTGGAGGTAGAGTTGCTGCTTCACAGCGCCAGAGACCCGGGTTCGATCACGACTACAGGTGCTGTCTGTACGGAGTTTGTACGTTCTCCCCATGACTGGGTTTTACCCAAGGTCTTCGGTGTCCCCCCACACTCCAAAGACGTAGGTTAATTGGCTTGGCAGAAATGGAAAATTGTCCCAAGTGTGTGTAGGATAGTGCTAGTTTGCGGGGATCGCTGGTCGTCGCAGACTCGCTGGGCCAAAGGGCCTGTTTCCGCGATGTATCTGTGATCTAAACTAAAAGTTAATTTTATGATCCATCGATCTGAGAATTGGCAAGAATGTGGGGAGCTGATTACAGTCACCTGATTGGCCTTTTACAGAATGCCCTGTTGTAGTCACACTGGCTTTGATGAATCTCATCACGGGAACATAATGAAAGAACGTGACGCTACTCAATCAGCTTTTTTAACTTCAGAGTAGCAGATCAGCAAAATCAGAGAAATTGAAGCGCTGTGAAAGAAACAATAACGCTCTAATTATTCTGCATTGATTGCTTTCTTAATAGCTCCTCAGAAACCTCTTTATGAATACCGTCTGCAGCAGTAACTTTATTGATAAACTAGCAGGGTGAAAATGGATGCTTCAAATTATTGATTCAATATCGCAGCATTAACTCTTTGCTGGATTGATGATCTGCAACCAACCGGTCCTGAAAATAGTCAAAAAAAGTCAAAAGAGTCAAAAGAGTTTATTGTCATGTGACGCTGGCAGGACAATGAAAATCTTTCTTTGCATAGCACAACAGAACATAGTAGCAGGCATTGACTACAGTTATATACTTAAATACACACATTAATTAATAAATTAATAAAGTGCAAATAACAGATGGAGGGGTATTAATGTTCAGAGTTTTGTCCGAGCCAGGTTTAGTAGCCTGATGGCGGTGGGGAAGTAGCTATTCCTGAACCGGGTTGTTGCAGTCTTCAGGCTCCTGTACCTTCTACCCGAAGGTAGCAGGGAGACGAGTGTGTGGCCAGGGTGGTGTGGGTCCTTGATGATGCTGCCAGCCTTTTTGAGGCAGCGACTGTGGTAGGTCCCCTCGATGGAAGGAAGGTCAGAGCCGATGATGGACTGGGCAGTGTTTACTACTTATTGTAGTCTTTTCCTCTCCAGGGCACTCAAGTTGTCGAACCAAGCCACGATGCAACCGGTCAGCAAGCTCTCTACTGTGCACCTGTAGAAGTTAGAGAGAGTCCTCCTTGACAGACCGACTCTCCGTAATCTTCTCAGGAAGTAGAGGCGCTGATGAGCTTTCTTAATAATTGCATCTGTGTTCTCGGACCAGGAAAGATCTTCACAGATTGCACGCCCAGGATAGTAACATCTTTCACTGTTTAAAGTAGATATGATTCTTGAGGACTTTTGAAAAACTGCTACTTCTGTTTGTGAATTGCAATCGATAAATTGGATTGCTAATCTGTCAGAAGAAGCTGTGAGTAAATTCAATAGAAAGTGAGGGCTTTGAGAGATGAGATCCCTGGAGTGGGTGGCATGATGGCGCAGTGGTAGAGGTGCTGCCTCAGTGCCACAGGCCTGGGTTTGATCCTGACTACGGGTGCTGTCTGTATAGAGCTGGTACATTCTCCCTATTATTGTGTAGTTTTTCTCCAGGTGCTCCGGTTTCCTCCCACACTCCAAAATTAATAAATTGCAGACTACAAATGATGTATTAAAAAGCATTCAATGCCATGTGTGCAGTGGTATTGGCTTGTAGGTGTTACAGTGCTGAGAAACAGTGACAACCTTTATCTGCCTGCTCTTCATTCCAATCTTACTACGTACGAGTACAATCACACCATTCACAAGCGTAACAGGGAGTGTAAAGAGAAAGATGCTAGTGCACAATATATATTGTTACAGTGGCATCGTGTAACAGTTACAGAGGAAAGGTCCATGGTCAGTAATGCGATAGATGGAAGGCCATGACTGCTCACTAGCTTACGGAAGAATCACTCAGTAACCTGTTAACAGCGGGGGGAAAGGCTGCCCCTGAATCTGGTGAACGAGCTATCAATACATGAATGATGCTTTATTCTCACATTCTTTGTTTTGCATACACAAGGTATGCAAAGAGTGGCCACCTAAAGGACACAGACAAAATTACCAATTATGTCGTCCTAACTTTGGCCTTAGTAACTGCCTCGCGTACCATGCTGAAGTACAAGGTAACACCTAGAGCAGAGCGGGACATTATTGCTGGCATTTGCTCCATACCTGCTAGTGACCTCTCTGAGAAAGGTGTACATCAGTCTGGGAGTGAACACTGTACGGCCGCAGAGGCTCAGACGTCTCTGAAGATTTCAAGATCAAATGGCATGCACGCTGACTCTGTTTGACATCTTTATTTAAGAGGATAAAGTTTTGAAGATCACACAGAATGATTTATGAAACTTAAAGTTTAAAAATGCAAATATAGTTTTCTGGGACAAAGGAGTGATATTTCCCTTTGTCACAGCACTTATGTTTAAACAATAACCTTGCGCGATAGAGGGTGAAGCAGATGTGAAGATGGTTACATTTACCAGACCCTCCACCACGGGACCCCATGATGCAGAATAGCAGATGCTCGGATCACATCTGCGACTCCACCAGTGCACTCCCTCCCCCACCCCCTTCCCCATCCCACCCACCCACCCCACAAAGCCAGAGATGCTTTATGAATACATAAGGAGCAGAAGCGTGGCTATTTCTAGAGCCATTCAGGACTAGAGGGTAACCCGCAGATGTGAGCAACATCCTCAATATATATCTAACTCATGGGTGTCTTTGCAAAGAGGGTTTTGTGGCATCAGAGACTAAGAGCATGAAATGGAGCAAGCGTCAAAACGGCAAGACGCGAGATATTCAGGGAACAGGAAGGGAACAGAGATGGAAGAATATATATCCTCAGGAACAGAGATGGAAGAATATACATCAGCGGCAATTTAAAGAATATTGGAGGAAACAGCGCCGGCTGTGTCTACGTTTTACATTCTGGCCTCGGTGCTGAGGGAGAGAGAACCACTGATACAGACACATGGAACTGCAGGTGCTGGTTTTAAAAAAAGACAGAGTGCTGGAGTAACTCAGCGGGTCAGGCAGCATCTCTGGAGAACATGGATAGGTGATATTTCGGGTTGGGACCCCTCTTCAGACTGAATTGTTGAAGGGTAATGTGAACAAGTTTGGGCCAGTCAGTTTAAATTAATTGAGTGCTGGAACCCATCAACCTTCTTTAGGGCAGTCGGCTTGGATTTATAAAGGAAAGTCACAGACGATGAACACATGAGATTTGTTGAGTGGGTGACATGAAGACTGCTGTGGGCAGTGTGTTTGATGTGATCTCCAAGGATTTGAGCGAGGCTTTTGACAAGGACTAGTTGGCAGTTGGGAGAAAGATACAGCCCAAGGTAGAGCAGTAAATTGGGTCCAAGATTGACACTGCCTACAGATGACAGTTGTCTCTGGGACTGGAAGATTGTTGCCCATGGGGTTCCATCGGTCCATGTATTCAGGATGTGTAACAAGGAACTGCAGATGCTGGCTTCAACAAAGAAAGGCACAGAGTGCTGGAGTAACTCTGCGGGTTAAGCAGCATCTCTGGAGAACATGGTTAGATGACATTTTGGGTCTGAATAAGGGTTCTGACCCAAATAATTGCCTATCCATGTTTCCCATGGTTGCTGCCTGACCCACTGAGTTACTGCAGCATGTTGTGTCTATCCATGCATTCAGTTTCTATAGAGTCAGGGTCCAGGAGAGTTTACAGCCCAGTGAGTGATTGGCCTGGGGGGAAGAGGTGCAGGAAAATAATCACGTTTGTTAACATGCTGGAAGGAGATGACCATAAATGGCCATGCAGTCATGTTATGTCCAATAACTAACTGTGCAGTGAAATACAAAAATATCAACAAGCACATTTTCTTCATCATGTTCGATGCAATGTAGTCAATTGTCTTTAACGTCAGTATAGCAATGAATCATGCCAGCTATATGAAAAACGGTAATATGATTCAGAAATTACCTGCTCACTTTACATATGTCAGTTTTAAAATAATTTATCTCATTTACACCTTATATAACCACCGACGACAAGCACTGTAACAGGGCAAACTCATGTGTCTATTTTAAAGTTATTCAACGGATTTGAAATAGCAGATTTAGCATTTCAAATCCATTGAATAGAGGGAACATATTTCAGTCGGCCTGCCAACATTCTAAACTAACTTCACAGATTTGGTTACATCCCAAGAACAAGGATATCTGTGTCTGGGCTGGCCCAGAATTCTAAAAACCAAGCCTCATTCTTGAAGTTTGTTCCTCTGTTTCATCTTTATCCCCAGCCTTGTTCTTGGTTTTATCTTCAGTAAAAGTGCCACTTGCTTTTATGTCTCTCGTGAGATCTGCAAATTATTCATGTTCCAAAATTCTTGACAATTTCCTCAAAACTGCTCCCAAGAATATCGGCACCAATGCCAGGCAGATGTCAACATCAATGCATGTTTAGCCACCACAGAAGGAAGGCTACCTTGCAGCTTCCATCACAGTACTCCAGCATTCAGTCGGCCACATTTATCCTTTTATCTCCCTCAGTTACAAGAGTATACATTCACAAAACTGTTCAATTGTTAAAATGAGCTTCGTTCTTCCATTCAATAAGCTTTTATACAAATCTGTTTCACAATCACAATAACACTTTATTAGCTAAATATGTTTTGCAACATACGAGGAATTTGGTTGAGTTTAGCAGCAGCAACAGATGGAGAATTCCATTCATCTGTTTCAGGACATATTATTAAACTTGATTTCAGACTCAAGGACCAGACAAGAGACGACATTATGTAAAATACATCGCATATCAAACACCATAAAATACATATAAATGTTTAGTATATTACTTATAAAGGCATCATAAATTATATACAAAAACACAATACATGATTATAAAACACTCTTTACTCCTGAGATATCCGTGATGTTCCAGTGAGATGCAGAGAGATCTACGATTCCTTTACCTGGGCGACAGACAGGTGACCGGGCACCTTGGCCACCCCTTATCTGGACTCATCCATTACAGATGAGCTTGGCAACATTAAAATGAAGCGACATTTCCACCACTTACCTCATTTGAAAGGGTCAGCAGCTTCATTACAATGGAACGTGGTCGCCTGTGGCACAAAAGTGGAGCGTGCGATGCAGGATCCATCTTGTAATCCTCTCACACATCACTGGACTTGACCTGATCACCCATTCTCACCAGAATCTGATGTACACCTCATGGTGCTGGGACAGGTGGACATCTGGGACCACCTGTAAAGTGAGCACCGCATGGTTAGTGGTTCATGAAAAAAACGGCCATTATGAGTCAAACAGCACCAAGCACACCATTAGGGTCAACGTATCCATGGCTACCAAGATGCCCCATCTACACTAGTCCCATTTATAGTCATAACTTCAGAAGGAATAGGAGTAGAATTAGGCCATTTGGCCCATCAAGTCTGCTCTGCCATTGAATCATGGCTGATCTATCTCTCCCTGCTAACCCCATTCTCCTGCCTTCTCCCCGTAACCTCTGACACTCGTACTAATCAAGAATTTATCTATCTCTGCCTTAAATATAGCCATCTGTGGCAATGAATTCCGCAGATTCACCGCCCTCTGACATTTGCCAATGTTTGGCCCATATTCCTCTCAACCTTTCCTATCCTTGTACCTGTCCAGGTGCCTTTTAAATGTTGTTGTTGTACCTGCCTTGACTACCTCCTGTGGCAACTCGATCCATCTCATTTAGACTATATAGTCAGTGTACTAGAGCAGGAAACAGGCCCCTTGGCCCAGCTCGTCCCTGCTGACCAAGATGCCTCATCTATGGGAGTCCCATTTCCCCACCCATATCCCTCTCAACCTTTCCACTCCCTATACCTGGCCAAATATTTATTAAATGCTGTTATAGTACGTCTAAATTGCCCCCTCTGGCAGCTCGTCTCATACACCCACCACCCTCTGCTTGAAAGATGTTGTCATGCTTGAAAGGGTTCAGAAAACATTTATGAGGATGTTGCCAGGGTGGAGGGTGTGAGCTACAGGGAGAGGTTGAGCAGGCTGGGTCTCTATTCCATGGAGCACAGGAGGATGAGGGGTGATCTTATAGAGGTGTATAAAATCATGAGAGGAATCGATCGGGTAGACGCACAGAGTCTCTTGCCCAGAGTAGGGGAATCGAGAACCAGGGGACATTGGTTCAAGGTGAAGGGGAAAAGATTTAATGGGAATCCGAGGGGTAACTTTTTCACACAAAGATATGGAACAAGCTGCCAGAGGAGGTAGTTGCAGCTGGGACTATCCAAACATTTAAGAAACATTTAGACAGGTACATGGACAGGACAAGTTTGGAGGGACATGGACCAAGTACAGGCAAGTGGGTCTAGTGTAGCTGGGACATTGTGGGCCGGTGTCGACAAGTAGGCCTGTTTCCACGCTGTATCACTCTAAGACTCTATAAGATGCGACAGATTCCTGATTGAAGAGAGGCTGAAGATTTAGTATTATTACACAACGTTCCCAAAGTAGGTGAAATATGAATATTTCCTGAACAGGAATAATGGGTGATTGTGGAGAAGGGAGAATGTTCTAATATACAGGACACAGTTGACATTTTCATCAGGTCTTTACATTTCTGCTTTGCCTGCACTATTAGTTCTGACTGTCTCAGTTGTTGTCGAGTGTTGAATTCAGCAGATTTCTGTCGACATTTTTAATCCAAGTACTCGCTGTCCACTGTGAGAATTCCAAATCTGTCACGTAGTCAGTAACTTCCACATCTATTGAATGATTAGTATTTTACGACCAGTCATAAATCACACATAGTCACGGCTTTTATAGTTTAAAAATATAAAGGTAATTTGTTCAAAATTAAATAACAGGCACCAAACTTCATCTCAGGTGGACAAAAAAGCTGGAGAAACTCAGCGGGTGAGGCAGCATCTATGGAGCGAAGGAATAGGTGACGTTTCAGGTCAAGACCCTTTCGAGTCTCGACCCGAAACGACACCTATTCCTTCGGGGTCTCGACCCATAACGTCACCTATTCCTTCGCTCCATAGATGCTGCCTCACCCGCTGAGTTTCTCCAGCATTTTTGTCTATTGTCGATTTTTCCAGCGTCTGCAGTTCTTTCTTATCCGAACTTCATCTCGTTGGCTTTCCATGATGACCACTATATTCCAGTGTGTGGATGGTGTGGATGGTAATAGACAATAGACAATAGACAATAGACAATAGGTGCAGCAGTAGGCCATTTGGCCCTTTGAACCAGCACCGCCATTCAATGTGATCATGGCTAATCATCCCCAATCAGTACCCCGTTCCTGCCTTCTCCCCATATCCCCTGACTCCGCTATCTTTAAGAGCCCTATCTAGTTCTCACTTGAAAATATCCAGGGAGTCGCCCTCTGAGGCAGAGAATTCCACAGACTCACCACTGGATTCCACAGACTCACCACTGGATGGCAGGGATGGTGTGGATGGTGTCATTCATGTGGTGAAGCTACTCCTGGATGAGGTGCCCCATCCACAGCGACCCCATTCTTTGGGGTGACATTGAAGCTGCTCCTTAACTAGCAGCAAAGTGGACAGGGACAAAATCTGAGCCCAGCACTGACAACGTTAGCCTGGAACACAGATGATGTGACAGTTCCATTAACCTGTTCAGTGCCAGCCCTGAGTAAACTCGGGTCATGGTCAATACGAAAAAAAAACTTGGCAGTGAACAGGTTAAACCTGGTGGACACAAAAAGCTGGAGTAACTCAGCGCGACAGGCAACATCTCTGGAGAAAAGGAATGGGATTAAACCTGGTATTAGAACATTGGATCTGTTCATGTCAACGGAGAGCACCAGCTCTGGGGAACAGGAGTATGAGGTGATTGATTTTACTTTAATGTTTTTAAATAGTTACAAGTGCATTCAGAATGTTGCTTTTTAAAACATTTGTAATCATTTTAACATAATTTCTACCTCATTGGTGACCCTCGGACTATCCTTGATTGGACTTAGACAAAAATGCTGGAGAAACCCAGCGGGTGAGGCAGCATCTATGGAGCGAAGGAATAGGTGACGTTTCAGGTCGGGACCCTTCTTCAGACTGATTGGACTTTGCTGGCTTTACCTTGCACTAAACGTTATTCCCTTATCCTGTATCTGTACACTGTAAATGGATCAATTGTAATCGTGTATTGTCTTTCTGCTGGCTGGATAGCACGCAACAAAAGCTTTTCACTGTACCTCGGTACACGTGACAATAAACTCAACTAAATTAATAATTGAAATTTTTAGTTGATATTTTAAAAAGACATGGGTTTGTAATGTTGCCATCAAAGGAAAGACTGTACAGGATTACAATCAAGCTGCCCGTGGGAAAGAGCATCACGTGGCAGTGTAGCTTATTCTTCTTCCTTCATGTGGCGTGCACGGCCTAAAGTTGTTGGACAACTTGTTCTATTTGATCTTCCGCTTGTGCACGTCGAGTTGATTGCATTAGTTGAAACAGGGCCTACTGAAGGGCCTGCTCTGTGCCTACTGAAGGGCCTGCTCTGTGCCTACTGAAGGGCCTGCTCTGTGCTGTACTGAAGGGCCTGCTCTGTGCTGCACTGCAAGTGCTATTTCAATGTGCAAATCGTATCCAAACACCAACAGGCCAAATTAATAAGATGCCACTTTACTACATGAGAATTCAAAGGATAATTGGGGAAAGTGACTTGATGAATCTGTAAAATTAATATTTAGACAAATATTAAGACATTTGTGGGGTGAGCTATTACTATTTAAGAAACGCAAATCGTTTTGAAATCTACGTTAAAGATGAAGTTGACTCAACGTTTGCATGTGGAGAATGGTAATGTTCAGGTGCAGGGAGTAGGAAATCAAAAGCACATTGGCAGCAATTAGAATCATAGATTCATACAGCACCAACCTCGCCTCCATCTACACCTCAAGCTGCCCCAGCAAGGCCAGCAGCATCATCAAAGACCAGTCACACCCTGGTTGCTCCCTCTTCTCCCCTCTCCCATCAGGCAAGAGGTACAGAAGTGTGAAAACACACACCTCCAGATTCAGACTCCTATATCGGTAAGACCAAGCGGAGGCTTGGCGATCGTTTCGCCGAACACCTCCGCTCGGTCCGCAATAACCAACCCGACCTCCCGGTGGCTCAGGACTTCAACTCCCCCTCCCATTCCGTATCCGACCTCTCGGTCCTGGGCCTCCTCCACGGCCAGAGTGAGCAACACCGCAAGTTGGAGGAACAGCACCTCATATTCCGCTTGGGGAGTCTGCATCCTCTGGGCTTGAACATTGAATTTTCTCAAATCTGTTAACCCTTGCTGCCTCCTCCCCTTCCCACCTCGCCCTCAGCCCTCGGGCCCTGGCATTCCCTCTCTCTCTGTCTCCCTCCCCCACCCTAGTCGCACTAGCTTCTCATTTTCACACCACAAACAGCTTACAATGGCTTGTTCCCTTTATCATCGATATTTTTTTGCATATCTTTCA
>CM069141.1:1088748-1096248 GCA_035221665.1 Okamejei kenojei | reverse complement strand
CCATGCATGAATGCTTCAAAATCAAGTGGTCGAGTTTTATTGCCATACACTCAAGCATAGAAACATAGAAAATAGGTGCAGGAATAGGCCATCGGCCCTTCGAGCCAGCACTGCCATTCAATATGATCATGGCTGTTCATTTAAAATCAGTACCTCTTTCCTGTTTTTCCCCATATCCCTTGCTTTCGCGAGCCCCAAGAGCTAAACTTCACTTGAAAACATCCAGTGAATTGGCCTCCACTCCCTTCTGCAGCAGAGAATTCCACAGATTCACAACGTTCTGGGTGAAGAAAGTTTTTCCTCATCTCAGTCCTAACTGGCCTACCCCTTATTCTTAAACTGTGACCCCTGGTTCTGAACTCCCCCAACATCGGGAACATTTTTCCTGCAGTTACAGTAAGTGAAAATCTAGCAGGCAAGCAGGATGCTTTCTCCACCCACCCCCATTTGAAGGCCACTATCTTCCACCGTTTCTACCCAGTGCTTGGTACTTACTTCCAGCAGCCACTGGTTGTCCTGCAGGATGCACCGAGCCGCAGCCTGGTCCATGCCGGTCACCTGGGCGAATTTGGCGCAGAGACCCTCACGGCAGCGGCGCAACGCTTCCAATGCCTCTGACGGCCCGGGACTCTTGCACTGGGCTGCTCCATGGCCGGAGCTACAGTGAGCGACTCGCCAGCCCGGCAAACACTCGCCAGCCCCGGCTGCCTGGCCGCATCTGCCCCCGCCACTGCTCTGCTCCCACCCCTCCCTCCGCCCCGCTGTCCAGCACCCATGATCAGGTTGCTCACAGCACAGCAGCGTCCCGTCCAAAGCCAGACACATTGAAACATGTCTCGGCAAAAAGTGGGGAGGTTGCAGCCCCCCCCCAGGTCCCGCGGCTCATGCCCGGGGAGAACGTACAAACTCCTGACAAACAAGCACCCTCAAGGATCGAACCCGGGTCTCTGGTGCTATAAGGCTGCAACTCTTCCGCTACGCCAGCGTGCAGCCCAGGTGTGTTCACCCTGTAGATTAGTGCTTGTTGCACAAGTCTGATCATTTCCTACCCACCCCATCCCCGCCAGGTGTGCCCACCCCATCCCCGCCAGGTGTGTCCACCCCATCCCCGCCAGGTGTGCCCACCCCATCCCCGCCAGGTGTGTCCACCGTAACCCCCACCAGGTGTGTCCACCGTAACCCCAACCAGGTGTGTCCACCCCATCCCCGCCAGGTGTGTCCACCGTAACCCCCACCAGGTGTGTCCACCCCATCCCCACCAGGTGTGTCCACCCCATCCCCGCCAGGTGTGTCCACCGTAACCCCAACCAGGTGTGTCCACTCCATCCCCGCCAGGTGTGTCCACCGTAACCCCCACCAGGTGTGTCCACCCCAACCCCACCAGGTGTGTCCGCTCCATCCCCGCCAGGTGTGTCCACCCCATCCCCACCAGGTGTGCCACCGTAACCACCGCCAGGTGTGTCCACCACACTCCTCATCAGCATAAACAAACTACCTGGGCAGGAGTTTCAGAAGCCTGTTGCGTGCATGACACTGACAAATCAAAGTCCTGATTGCAAATACATTTTTGTTCTGATACTTCAACTTCGACCTCACGGTTTCCTGGTGAGTCAAGGGTTACGCCGCTCAACGTGCATGGTTTCAGTACAATAGGGTTTCTAACCCAAACCCTACCCCAGTAACAATAAACTAAGCTAAGGTATTCAAGTTAAAATAACATTTGCCTTTCTTAAATTACGTGAATTAATTAAATGCTGAGTGCTTTTAACTACAGTGGGCGGCTTCTTACATTAAGGGCCAGCGTTTTTAACATATTTTGATGACATGAATAAAATTACATAGATTTTGCTCTTTAATTTTGCAAACGTGGTAAACGGACAACGGACAACAGGTGCAGGAGGAGGCCACTCGGCCCTTCGAGCCAGCACCGCCATTCACTGTGATCATGGCTGATCATCCCCAATCAGTACCCCGTTCCTGCCTTCTCCCCATATCCCCTGACATAGCTCTCTCTTGAAAGTATCCAGAGAACTGGCCTCCACCACCCTCTGAGGCTGAGAATTCCACAGACTCACCACTCTCTGTGTGAAAAAGTGTTTCCTCGTCTCCGTTCTAAATGGCTTACTCCTTATTCTTAAACTGTGGCCCCTGGTTCTGGACTCCCCCAACATCGGGAACATGTTTCCTGCCTCTAGCGTGTCCAAGCCCTTAACAATCTTATATGTTTCAATAAGATCCCCTCTCATCCTTCTAAACTCCAGAGTATACAAGCCCAGCTGCTCCATTCTCTCAGCATATGACAGTCCCGCCATCCCGGGAATTAACCTTGTAAACCTACGCTGCACTCACTTAATAGCAAGAATATCCTTCCTCAAATTTGGAGACCAAAACTGCATACAATACTCCAGGTGTGGTCTCACTAGGGCTCTGTACAACGTCAGAAGGACCTCTTTGCTCCTATATTCGATTCCTCTTGTTATGAAGGCCAACACGCCATTCGCTTTCTTCACTGCCTGCTGTACCTGCATGCTCACTTTCAACTGACTTCATCCATTTCACCACCAACTTCCATCCGGCACTCAAACCCTCAATAACTTATCTTTTGACTCCTCCCATTTCCTCCAAATACAAGGCGTAGCTATGGGCACACACATGGGCCCCAGCTACGCCTGCCTCTTTGTCGGGTACGTCGAACAATCCTTGTTCGCGGCGTACCAGGGCCCCATCCCCAACCTCTACCTCCGCTACATCAACGACTGCTTTGGTGTCACCTCCTGCACCCACACACAACTGGCTGACTTTCATCCGTTTCACCACCAACTTCCATCCGGCACTCAAATAAAAAAGGAAGAAGGGTTTCGGCCCGAAATGTTGCCTATCTCCTTCGCTCCATAGATGCTGCTGCACTCGCTGAGTTTCTCCAGCCTTTTGTGTGCCCTGCTTACTTTCATAGACTGATGTACAAGGACCCCCAGATCCCGTTGTACTTCCCCTTTTCCCAACGTGACGGCATTTAAATAGTAATCTGCCTTCCTGTTTTTGCTACCAAAGTGGATAACATCACATTTATCCGCATTGAACTTCACCTGCCATGCATCTGCCCACTCCCCAACCTGTCCAAGTCACCCTGCATTCTCATAGCATCCTCCTCACAGTTCACTCTGCCACCCAGCTTTGTGTCATCTGCAAATTTGCTAATGTTACTTTGAATCCCTTCATCCAAATCATTGATGTATATTGTCAATAGCTGCGGTCCCAGCACCGAGTCTTGCGGTACCCCACTAGTCACTGTAAATGTTTAATATTTCAAGTAGTTTGTGAACTTAACTGTGAATGTTGTCAATGCTAAATAGAACATGTCTCATGGTTGACACTCGGTTCCATTATCAATGACAACAGTCCTGCCCTAAGGTCAATGCATCTCACTGGTGTCAATTACATTTACATCCACCCCAGTCACAATGAAACTGTTCAGCGCTCGTAACAAGATGCCAATCAAATCAATGACACGCCACCAAATATCAATATCCAACGACCTGATTAAAAACAAATTGTGAGTAGGGTGATTTTGATTTGTCAATTGACAGTAAATTATTGCCAAGTCTGAGATGACCATCTCATGTTTAAATGTGAAAGGGTATCTGGCTTCTCTGCCCAATGGCAAAAGTAACAACCATACCTACGCCTATTGATTATTGTTCCAGTAATTCCAGCTGGAGACTAAATGAATGAACTAACTATTGATTTAGACACAAAATGTTGGAGTAACTCAGCGGGACAGGCAGCATCTGTCATATGTGATGTTTCAGCTCGAGAACCTTCTTCAGAATGAAGGGTCTCGACCCGTAACGTCACCCATTCCTTTTCTCCAGAGATGCTGTCTGTCCCACTAAGTTACTCCAACATTTTGTGTCTATCATCGGTGTAAACCAGCATCTGCAGTTCCTTCCTACACGTACTAACTATTGATTTAGTTATGTACCACAATAGACAATAGACAATAGACAATAGGTGCAGGAGTAGGCCATTCGGCTCTTCGAGCCTGCACCGCCATTCAATGTGATCATGGCTGATCATCCCCAATCAGTATCCTGTTCCTGCCTTCTCCCCATATCCCCTGACTATCTTTAAGAGCCCTATCTAGTCTCTCTTGAAAGTGTCCAGAGAACCATCCTCCACCGCCCTCTGAGGCAGAGAATTCCACAGACTCACAACTCTCTGTGTGAAAAAGTGTTTCCTCATCTCCGTTCTAAATGGCTTACCCCTTATTCTTAAAGTGTGGCCCCTGGTTCTGGACTCCCCCAACATCGGGAACATGTTTCCTGCCTCTAGCGTGTCCAAACCCTTAATAATCTTATATATTTGAAGCTATCAGTTCTCACTGGAATTGTGTCTATGCCTTGCTACATGGGGGGAGCTGAGGGGAGGTGAGAATGAATGCCCTTCACACTTGACTGTGACATGAACACACTCTGATTGAGCCCATAGAGCCAGAAACAGGCCATTTGGCCCTCCTTGTCCATGATGACCCATTTGCACAGGTTTACCCACATGTGCCCACTGGCCCCAGTTACACCAAGGAACCACTTGTTGAAGATGGAATCAAATACTGCCATCAGTATAAAAACAGGAGGGGAATAGGTAGGGTAAATGGACAGTTTTTTTTTCCCAGGGCAAGGGAAATGAAAAACCATGGGTCTCGGGTGAGAGGGAAGACTTAATAGAACCCAGAGGGGCAATTGATTTCCCCCACACAGGTGGTGGGAATGTAGAATGAGCTGCCAGAGAAAGTATAACAGCATCGAAAAGACATAGAACGGGTACATGGATATTAAGAGGGATATGGACCAAATGCAGGAAAATGGGACTAGTGTAGATGGGGCACTTTGGATGGGGTGGGCAAGTTGGGCTGTGCTGTATGATACTGATCTATCCAGTCAGAAGTGCCGAGAATGTCAGTACTATCGCAGTGTTTCTGCCGGGGTCTGGAAACTTTAATGTACCCAGCATCCTCATCTAATACTTGACATGTGTGGATTGGAGTGGAGACTGGTTTGTGTGATGTGGGGAGGATAGGAGGAAGCAAAGATAGATGACCCAATCAGCCCCTCGGGCTGAACAAAGTTGGGAGCACAATCTTTGGGCCAGCGTTGTGGATGGGACATTCTTGGAGCCTCCAGCTGGTGAACTTCCCTCCTCTGTTCAGGAGATGGGACCTGCAGAGCTTGCAGCCCACCTGTAGTTTGTTCACTCACTTGGTTCTGTGGCCTTGCTTCACCGAGCTGGAACCTGGAGCACCTGTTGGTGGTCCACATGTTCCCTGCGCTCCTAATTCATCCACGGTCCATCCCCCGGGGTGATGGTCATGTTGGCGGGAGCGATACGTGGGCCGTGAGACCACAGACTGTGCTGGTGAACATTCTAGTTGGAGGTGGCCACGCCTCACGGATCCCTGGTGCTGGCCCAGTCATCCAGGTTGGTGTCGTGCCACAGAGAGTGTCCTCAGTGTGAGGATGGGGTCATCTCCACAGGACCAGGCAGCAGATGTGTCTACTCCAGCTAAGGGCACAGAGTGCTGGAGTAACTCAGCGGGTCAGGCAGCATCTGTGGAGAACATGGATAGGTGACGTTTCACAGAGTGCTGGAGTAACTCAGCGGGTCAGGCAGCATCTGTGGAGAACATGGGTAGGTGACGTTTCAGGTGGAGACCCATCTTCAGGATTTACCCTTCTCTTCTCTGCCAATGATGCCCACAAATTGTGTTCCCAACTTTGTTTAGCCAGAGGGGCTGATTGGATGATCTCTCTTGCCTTCCTCCTACCCTCCCCACACATCACACAAACCAGCACCTGCAGTTCCTTCCTGCACATCACACAAACCAGTCTCCATTCCAATCCACGCTCATGTCAAGTAATGGATGAGGACACTGGGTACTAAAGGCCACGGTGCTGACATTCTTTGCACTTCTGACAATAACGAAGAACCACAGGGTCTTCAATCAACGATCAATGAGACAATGCACAGTTCTCATCGACCCTCCTTGTTCTCACCTCACGTCTGACACACCGGGTCCATAGGTTTTCAAGAGAGAGTCAGATATAGCTATTAGGGCTAATGGAATCAAAGCATATGGGAGAAAGCGGGAAATGGGTACTGATTGTGGATGATCAGCCACGATCATATTGAATGGCAGTGCTGGCTCGAAGGGCCGAATGGCCTAATCCTGCACCTATTGTCTATGTTTCTGCAACAAACTCACCCTGACTGTCGGTCCCTAACCTGTCAGCGATGATTCACTGTCTCCCAACTTCTTCCCAATAATTTTCCAACCACCATTGGAATCTATCGCTCCTGCACTTGGTAAACAAGGATAAGAATTAGCAATGTCCACATTCTCCGCCCCCGGCACACACTCTGGTGGCATCTTAGTTTTACTGAATGTTGGAAAGTAAATATTCTGTCTGGAGACACTTGCAGAAAAACTCATTGAGATTAAATATGAGAGGCAAAGGTAAACATCGACCCAAATAAAAGACACTCCACAAAGATTGAGCAGCCCAAGGGGGAGATGGAGAAATGCAGCAACAGGGAGGCCGGAACAACGCAGAGAAACCTCAATGAAACTGCTCCAATAAACACCAGATTCAGTGTTTGAAATTATCTTTCAGAAATGTATCAATCAATGTCATAACACGTGGTCCATGTGTATGCATCGTGAGGAAAGCATGCAGGTACAGCAGGCAGTGAAGGAAGGGAATGGCCTGTTGGCCTTCAGAACAAGAGGAGTTAAGTATAGGAGCAAAGAGGTCCTACTGGACCTAGTGAGACCACACCTGGAGTATTGTGTACAGTTTTGGTCTCCAAACATGAGGAAGGACATTCTTGCTATTGAGGGAGTGAAGGATTTACAAGGTTAATTCCCAGGATGGTGGGACTGTCATATATTGATAGAATGGAGCGGCTGGGGTTGTACACTCGGGAATTTAGAAGGATGAGAGGGGATCTTATTGAAACATATAAGATTATTAAGGGTTTGGACACGTTACAGGCAGGAAACATGTTCCCAATGTTGAGGGTGCCCAGATCCAGGGGCCACAGTTTAAGAATAAATGGTAAGCCATTTAGAATGGAGATACGAAACACTTTTTCACACAGAGAGTTGTGAGTCTGTGGAATTCTCTGCCTCAGAGGGCAGTGAAGCTGGTTCTCTGGATGCTTTCAAGAGAGAGCTAGATAGGGCTATTAAAGATTGTGGAGTCAGGGGATATGGGGAAAAGGCAGGAACGGGGTACTGATTGTGGATGATCAGCCATGATCACATTGAATGGTGGTGCTGGCTTGAAGGGCCGAATGGCCTACTCCTGCACCTATTGTCTATTATCTATTAACGTGGGCCCACACGCATGCAACACAGGCTCAACACTTGCTCTGCATGCATGTATGCACCATGAGTTGACACGTGTACTCCACATGTATGCACTATTTGTTCACACCCGTGCT
>CM069141.1:996248-1083748 GCA_035221665.1 Okamejei kenojei | reverse complement strand
CTGCTCGGCCAATTGAGGCGGTGGGAGAGGAGGGGGGGGGGTAGGTTTGTTCAGGGGGGGAGTTTGCCATCACTGCAGCGACTGGAGCCCTGGGTGCGGTAGCGGGATGTAGGGCAGAGCGGAGTGGAGCCCCCCTGCACCGGCTAATGCCATGCGACCTTCCCCGCCCGCCCCTCTCCATCCGCGGGCCGCCCCGCACTGACCCTGGCCTCGTGTCGGCCACACGGTGTACAAGCGGCCGCCTGTCCCAGCTTCTAACAGCAGCCGCCGATGTATCTCCCCCGTTCTACAGAGACCTCGGGAGCTGGAGGCCGAGAGAGGAGCTGTTCTGGGAGGAGAAAACTTGGGGGGAAAATCTGCCTTTAAAAACATTTTTTTTAAACGCGCCAGGTGTGATGTGAAAGTGGCGCTGGTTTGCGGGAGGGAGCTGCTAACCCTTTGCTCGGCTCCCCAACGCAAAAGGCGGCGGGACTGTCCGCGGTGCTGAAACAGCGACAGAACTCTCCGTGGTCCTGAAACACTCGGCTCCTCAGCGCCTGCAGCAGCGGCGGAGCTGTCCGTGCTCCCGAAAACATCACGTTGCTTCCCATCCCAGGACGCTGAAAGAATCGAGATCTTATCGGGAAGAGAGAGAGAGAGAGAGAGAACGAGAAACAGAGCGGCAACACACACAATACAAACAAACACACACACACACCGCACACACACACCGCACACACACACCGCACACACACACACAACGCACACACACACACACACACACACACAACGCCAGGAGTCCCCGCGACACCTGCATCGGCAGCCCATTCCAACATCACCCGCCTTCAACGATGCACCTCCCGGCTACTCTGCGCCTCTACTTGTGGGAGACTGTGGTGTTTTACAGGTAAGATGTTTGTTGCAGCCTTTGCACTGTTACCCTTATTTCAAGCGAGCGGTTTTAATTAAAACGGAGTCAGAGCGGATTACTGCAAGTGCTGTAGTGAATCGGGATTTCTAAAGGAGAATGGGGATTGCTGTGCTTTCCGCGGCCTGTTTCAATAGATTAGCTTTGCAAATTCCCCATTGGGGCAGGCGCGGGAGTGTCGGGGTGCTGTGGCCTGGCGCCCGACGCCACAATATGAATTGTGCTGCATTGGATTAGACCGCAGTGGATGTGGAGTCGGCGGCGCTGCGATCCGGCCCCGCTCCGTGGACAACACTGCCCACTGCCGGCAGCACGGAACTGCAGCTGAACCCTCCCCCACCGATACTCTGTGCCCCTTCTCGCTGCTACATTACTGTCACGCTCAGCAACAAACGTGTTCCCAAACACTTGTGTTCACGAATCTAGCTTTGCGGCCCTCACGGAGCAATGAACGCTAATTGTGCGCTGGATCGGCGGCGAGGATCTGTGTCCCGTCATTGGCGCAGTGAGCTAGTTGCTGGAGAGCGCAAGTGAAAGTTCTAGCGCTGTTTGCAGCTGGAAGCTTCACTCATAAAACCATATAACCATATAACAATTACAGCACGGAAACAGGCCCTCTCGGCCCGAATCCCACATTCAGCAAGGCTGCCTGGTAACCTTACAAACATTGGCCACTTCTTCCAATCCAGCCCATTGTAGTCTGAATGAAGTTAACTCGTCGCCGACCCGCTCCCTTGGTCTGAGACCCGTTTCCATTTGACCATTTTGTTGCAATCCTTGCAGATTTGTTTCATGTGGGGCTAAAAGCGCATCGCTGCCGATGCCAGGTATAGACCGCGCTGGGAGGAGGCGTTTGACAGGTAGCGCCCCCGTTCCCACTGCGCGCCCGACCAAAGGTGGGAGCAATGAGATCACCTGGACTGGTGCATTTTCTGCCATTTCCCGTTATCCCCGCTGGCCGAGGAACTGGACCGTCGATGTCCGATTGCTGCCGTTTGCGGTTCCCCATAAATTACATCCAATCACCAAACCATCACTGATCAGCAATTCTCGTTTGACATAAATTTGATCGTTTGAATATTAAGTTGTGCATCACGAATCCAAATTATATTTTTTTAATAAAATCTCTGCGAGTGTGTCTCCGGCCCCACATGGTGTCGGTAAGAAGGGCCGGAGCGCGGTCCGGTGGCGGCCGGGAAAGTCCCTTAGAGGGCAGTGGAGGCCAAGTCACTGGATGGATTTAAGAGAGAGTTAGATAGAGCTCTAGGGGCGAGTGGAGTCGGGGATATGGGGAGAAGGCAGGCACGGGTTATTGATAGGGGACATGATCACATTGAATGGCCATGCTGGCTCGAAGGGCCGAATGGCCTGTACCTATTTTCTATGTTTCTATGTTTCTACGCTAGACGCAACGTTCGGACGGCCTGGTGTTCCGAGTGCAACAAAAGTGAGGACGAGGACGGTGCTGGAGTCAGGCTGGGACAGGGGCACAGGCTCTGGGATTGGGATGGTGCGCGGAGACCGGTCCCCCCCCCCCCCCCCCCCCGTGTACCACAAGCACCCCCTTCCCCGGGCTGCGCCGGGGCCGCCTTTATTAAACAGTCCATGAGTTTCAACACCAAAGCCACGACATCAATGTCCCCACCACCAACATGGAGCTTCTAGATTTGATAAACTGCAGTGTTTGGTGCCGCTATTTATTTTCTGTTGGTGCGGTTTGTGGTAAGTTGTGGCTGTTTGTGTGGCGCTCGCTGCGGCAGCTGCGACCATGGCCTGCCCGATCACCATTCTCTCCTCTCCGCTTCCTTCCCGCAGTTTGGCCGCTGCCAAGGAGGTGGGTGCGGCCAGGTCGGCCACTAACCCCCCGTCACCCTCAGACTTCCTGGACAAACTGATGGGCAGGACCTCGGGCTACGACGCCAGGATCAGACCCAACTTCAAAGGTACTCGTTACAAGCACGGGATTGTTTGTAGCATTGCAGGGAAACATAAATCACCGGTTATGCAACAGCGGGGGAGAGAGAGAGAAGGGGAGGGAGGGGGAGAGAGACAAGGGGAGGGAGGGAGAGAGAGAGAAGGGGAGGGAGGGAGAGAGAGAGAAGGGGTGGGAGGGGGGGAGAGACGGGTGGGAAGGAGAGAGAGAAGGGGAGGGAGGAAGAGAGAGGGAGGGAGAGGGGAGGGAGAGGGAGGGAGAGGGAGGGAGGGAGGGAGGGAGGGAGAGGGAGGGAGGGGAGAGGGGTGGAGGGAGAGAGGGAGGGGGGTGGAGGGAGGGAGGGAGGGAGGGGGTGGAGGGAGGGAGAGAGGGAGGGAGGGAGGGAGGGGGGGAGAGGGAGAGGGAAAGCGAAGGGAAAGGGAGAGTGGGGGAGGGAGAAAGAGAGGGAAGGAACCAGAGACCCTGGGACCAGTCATCGCCACCTGTTGCGGGGACTGGCGCGGGGCAGCGAGCTCGGACATACTGTGATGTTGCAGAGGTTGTCGTGGCCGGTGCGTGTGCGCTGTTAACCCACACGGTAGCCCCGTCTCCACACTTCAATCACAACCGCCTATAGTGGCGCATGAGAAGTAGTTCAGTAAAACCCCGTGAACGGATAGTGCATCGAATGAAGTTTAATCCAGTCTGTGGCTTAAAACGCTCTCCTCTTTCACACGCTAGTAGTTTGGGATGTGTATGCAGGAACTGCAGATGCTGATTTACACCGAAGATAGACACAAAATGCTGGGTAAAACTGCGGGTCAGGCAGCATCTCTGGAGAGAAGGAATGTGTGACTTTTCGGGTTGAGTCTGAAGAAGGGTGCCAACCCGAAACGTCACCCATGCCTTCTCTCCAAAGCTGCTGCCCGTCCCGCTTGTAGTTTGATTCAACTTTGACAAAAAAAGGGATCATTCAGTTCAATAAAGGCGATTGAAGTGAGCTGGCGCTGGTCACTCGGTCGGGGAGATCCTGCTGAAACACTACACCCCGCTACATGACCCAGCTACTGCAGCCTCCGGACGGCTTGGATTAAAATGTGTACGTTGGTTTGGAGATTACAGAACGCTCCTCATTCTCGGGTGCGGAAGACCCTGTCCGTTACTCTACCTCCCACGTTACTGTTGCACTTACATAGAAACATAGACAATTGGTGCAGGGGTAGGCCATTCGGCCCTTCGAGCCAGCATCGCCATTCAATATGATCAGTGCTGATCATCCATAATCAGTACCCCGTTCCTGCTTTCTCCCCATATAGAAACATAGAAGCATAGAAAATATGTGGAGGAGGAGGCCATTCGGCCCTTTGAGCCGGCAGCGCCATTCATTGCGATCATGGCCGATTCCCTTGATTCCGTTCGCCCTGGGCTATATCTAACGCTCTCTCGAATCGTTTTTCCTGTAGTTTCCCATTCAATGTCCAGCGTTTCACAGCTCTGCTTCTTTCTTTTAAAATCTTTTTATTCGTTTTTTTCAAAATCAAAAACAAGACAAAAATAAAATAAAAATGCTAAACATAACAATGGTATTGATACATGGGGATCAGGGTTACATTAATAACAGGTATAACCTAAATATGAGTCTAATGTCAACATACACATTGAGTATAGACCTCCCGGTCTCTATGTAAATATAGTTATGTGTTTAAAAGAGAACATATATTTAAAAAAAAAGAAAAAGAGAAAAAACAAAAAAACAAAACCCCCCTAAACTAAAACAAAAGCAAAACAGAATCTGAGCTGCAAAGAATTTCAACAATTTAAGTCCCTGTTTGTCGTCAAGTCCGTTCCACCGTATAAAGGTAAAATAATTTTTATAACAGTTGGAGAGGGGACAATTTAAGTCATATGAAAATGTTGAATAAATCTTCCCCAAGTCCGATCAAATTCAACCAAGGGTTCAACGACCTCACTCCTGATTTTTTCTAAACTTAAACATGATATGATTTCAGAATACCAATGGAGTGTGGTTGGAGTCTTTCCATTTAAATAAAATAGATCTTCTGGCGATTAATGTGGTAAAAGCAATCAGCCGATTGGCGGAGTGAGACAAATGAATAGAATCTAACATTGGTAGCCCAAAAATGGCAGTAATAGGATGAGGTTGTAAATCAATACCTAAGACTACAGAAATAGTATCAAAAATCTATTTCCAATATTTTTCCAGAAGTGTGCAGGACCAAAACATATGGGTCAGCGAGGCCACTTCAGAGTTACATCTGTCACAGGTAGGATTTATAAGACCATAAAAACGAGCCAACTTATCCTTTGACATATGAGCTCTGTGAGCCACCTTGAATTGTATCAAAACGTGTCTTGCACACATTGAAGAGGTATTGACTAATTGAAGAACCCTCTCCCATTTCTCTATGGATAAAGAAGTTTGGAGTTCTCTTTCCCAGTCATTCTTAATTTTATCAAATGTATCTTTTTTTAATTTCAAAATCAACTCATAAAGAGTCGTTATTAAGCCCTTCTTATAAGGGTTCAAATGTAATTTTTTTCCAAGATTTCGGTTTGATGTGGTAACAGAAAAAATGGTAGAGTAGCCTTAAAAAAATGTCTAATTTGTAAATATCTAAAAAAGTGTGTTAGGTAAATTATATTTATTGGAGAGTTGTTCAAAAGACATAAAACAACCATCCAAAAACAAATCACGAAAAGCTACTAATCCCTGCCTCTTCCATAACAGAAAGACTTGATCAGTACTAGAAGGCTGGAAGAGAAAATTAGATATGAAAAGACTCGATAAGATAAAATCATTCAATCCAAAAATCGTACAAAATTGAAACCATATTCGGAGTGTATGTCTTATTATAGGGTTAGTCGTATATTTATTCAATCTCTTCATTGTAAAAGGTAACGAGGCCCCTAGAATACAAGCCAATGATAGCCCTTGTAAGGAAGCACGTTCAAGGTATATCCATCCTGGGCATTGGGTATCTTCTAATCTTTTGTCCAAAACGTTAGATAGCGAGTATTAACTGCCCAATAGTAGAATCTAAGGTTATATGAATGTTATCTATTAACTGCCCAATAGTGGAATCTAAAGTTATATGCCATATATATGAAGACATTGTGGAGTCAATAATATCAAAGATAGATTTAGCAATAAAAATTTGTATCGTCTGAAATAAGCATAAAAATTTAGGTAAGATAAACATTTTAATAGCATTGATTCGGCCGATTAAAGATAAGGACATTGGTGACGATTTAGTGAACTGTTGTTTGATGTGGTCAGTTAGAGGCGTAAAATTGACTTTAAATAAATCCTTGTGTTTCTTGGTAATCTTAATGCCTGAATAAGTAAAACATTCAGTAGTCAATCTAAATGGAAACTGTCCATAATTCAAAACTAGATTATAACAATTACAGCACGGAAACAGGCCCTCTCGGCCCTTCCAGTCCGTGCCGAAGATTGTTAAATGGAAAAAGCTCACTCTACTAAGATTTAGTTTATAACCAGAAAAACTACTAAATTGATTAAGTACAGCTGCTAATGCCGGAATAGATTTATCAGGGTTAGGAATTAATAATAACAGATCATCTGCATAAAGAGATAACTTATGTCTTATTCCCACGGACAATACCAAAAATATTAGGGGATTCTCTAATAGCAGTGGCCAAAGGTTCCAAAGCGATATCAAACAGTAAAGCTCTGCTTCTTACCTCAGGGGTTGTGTTAAGATGGAATCATCTGCCATTCTATGTAGCACATGCCGACTCATCATATTGATGCCAATCAGTGATTGTGTACGTTACAGCTAATCGATAAGCCTCCAGAATTATCTGATGGGACACATACTGGCTGATAAATCCCACACACTGAAGCAGGCTGTTTCACAAACGTACCTGTGCCTGACCATTTCGACAACCTACATCCTACCAAGATGAGATTTTATTTTCCACAACTAAGCAACTTTACAGAGAAGATGAGCATTTCTTTAGCCAGTTGGTGGTGAATCTGTGGAATTCATTGCCACATACGGCTGTGGAGGCCAGGTCATTGGGTATTTTAAGGCAGAGATAGACAGAGTCTTGATTAGTACTGGGTGTCAGGGGTTAAGGGGAGAAGGCAGGAGAATGGGGTTGAGAGGGAGAGATGGATCAACCATGATTGAATGGCGGAGTAGACTTGATGGGCCTAATGGCCTAATTCTACTCCTTGAATTTATGATCCAGATGAATGCCAAACTATGCAGATGTTTGCTGTGGATTTGTGTTGTAAACTGAAGATAGAATTCTACAGGACATGAAGTTTCAGTTGAGTTTATTGTCACGTGTGCTGAGGTACAGTGAAAGGCTTTTGTTGCGGGCTAACCAGTCAGCGGAAATACAATACGTGAGAATTGTCAAAGACAAATTCAAGGATGTGATCTGCATCAAAATGGTTCAATATTGGCCAAGAGGTGCAAGCATAGAACGGCACCTTCTGTTTTTGATGATTTTTAAAAGTTAATATGATGAGCAAGTTAGTAAAATTATCTCATGGATGTTCATCATAAGGCCACAAGGCCATAAGTTATAGGAGCAGAATGAGCTCATTCAGCCCATCAAGTTTACTCCGCCATTCAATCATGGCTAACCTATCTCTCCCTCCTAACCTCTTTCTCCCCATAACCCCAGACACCGGTCCTAATCTGGAATCTATATATCTCTGCCTTAAGTAAGAGGCAGCAATAGATATTTGTACCAGGTTGGCCTAAGCAAGATTGTTAGGAGGTAAAAACAACAGATACTGTTCAATTTTTAATAATTCCTTTTAGTGAGTTGTGTCAGACATAGTTTTATGAATCCCTGTAAGGCACTTGTATGAAACTGAATGCATCTTCAAAGGACAGAAGTGAAGAATGATGATTAATGAGTTTTATAAAACTGGAACGATAATCTACTCCCCCAGGGGCTAGTGTTCAGATATTTATTCAATGCATAAAATGTCATGGCTTGAGTGCAGACAGGAAAATGCATTTATCAACTGCCCTTCTGTGATCTCCATATGTCCCTGCAGCTAATTACAAGGCTGTTGAAGAGAACTGCATGAAATCTGTGACTGCATGCCCTGACAACCAGCTGTGTAACACAAGGGACATCTCCCCTGTTTCTCTCTGGAATCATTCCATTGGAGTCGAGTCTATAGACAGCTTAGTGCAGCTCAGCACTCCCACAGCAATGTACACGTTGTCGGCTGAGTTCTCTGCTCAAAGCCCTCAAGCTGAACTCAGAGTCTGAGTGAGAGTCCCAGATGTAATAAGTAGAATGGATATGGGCGAGCCAGTGGATGTAGCGTATCTGGACTTTCAAAAAGCCTTTGACGAGGTCCCACACAAGAGATCAGTCACTGAAAGTAAGCATGCATGTACAACTGGCAGTGAAGAAAGCCAATGCATGATGGTCTTCATTGCAAAAGGATTTGAGTTTAGGAGCAAGGAGGTCCAACTGCAGTTGTACAGGGCCCTGGTGAGACTGCACCTGGAGTATTGTGGGTAGTCTTGGTCTCCTAATTTGAAGAAGGACATTATTGCTATTGATGGAGTGCAGCGTAGTTTCACCAGGTTAATTCCCGGGATGGCGGAACTGTCACATGATGAAAGAATGGGTCACTGGGCTTGTATTCACTGGGGATCTTATAGAGAATTGGACAGGGTAGATGCAGGAAAAAAATTCCCGATGTTGGGGGAGTCCAGAACCAGTGGTCACAGTTTAAGAATAAGGGGTAGGCTTTTTGGGATTGAGATAAGGAAAAAACATTTTCACCCAGAGACTTGTGAATTTGTGGAATTCTCTGCTACAGAAAGCAGTAGAGGCCAATTCACTGGATGTTTTCAGGAGAGAGTTTGATTTAGCTCTTGGGGCTAAGGGAATCAAGGGATATGGGGAATAAACCAGAACGGGGTACTGATTTTGGACGATCAGACATGATCATATTGAATGGCGGTGCTGGCTCGATGGGCCAAATGGTCTACTCCTGCACCTATTTTTTATGTTTCTATGTAACATCCTTGTAAATCCTCTCTGCATTGGCCTCACCAATGTCTTGTACAAATGCAACATAATATCCCAACTTCTACACTCAATTCCCTGACTATATATGTATATACCTATATATAACTAAACGTCTGATCTTGTATGTATGTATGTATGTTCCCGAAATACAGCCAAAACGGTACACAGTAGCTGAACAAATTTAGGGCTGCCGGACTCCCCATTCGCCTGCGATGTGCAGTATCAAGTTTTGTTATATTTCACAAAGTAATTAACTTTAAAAACTTTAATCCACTTTATACTCTGAAGTTTCAACGCAGCAGTCGCGCCTGCGCAGTGCGCTCCCACCTGCCGGGCCCATCAGCCGCACCTGCGCAGTTCCGTGTGTACTTGACTGGTGCCACAACGGGGACCCAGCAGGTCCACGGGTCATCGTCAGTCGTGCCTGCGCAGTTGGGGGGAGGGCTGCTGTGCCCGGTGCCATTTTCAGATCACCATTTTGATCTAATACTTGCGTCTGTACTTGACTGGCACCATAACGGAGCCCAAACGGGTCCACGGGTCGTCTAGTATATATATATATTTATATATGTATATGTATATGTATATATGTTATATGTAATGTATATATGTGTATATATATTTGATATATTGATGAAGGCCAATATATCAAAAGCCTTCTTGACCACTCTATCTACCTGCAATGCCATTTTCTGGGAAGTATGGGATGTACCTGCACACGTGGATACCTGTACTCTACAGCACTTCCCAGGGCCCTGCCATTCACTGTAAAGGTCCTGCCCTGGTTTTATGTTAGATGAGATGCAAGGGCATTTTTTACTGAAGTAACAACGGTTTGGAGCAGAAATTAGAGATATATTTTAGACACAAGATATTCAAATATGGGAGGTTATTTTTGTGTTGCTTTTACCAGTTGTAATTAACACTTCTGGTGCTGAACTTGTTTCATATCTCACTGTTAATTTGTAAAGTTAATAAACCTTATCATTTGTAAGCTGGCAAAAGAAACAGTGCTTTGGTAATTATACCCTTGTTGAGAGAATATTACAGCTTGTTGCTCTCAGTGTAGACATTGTAAACAGATTTAATGCAATTCAAGTGTTTAGAAAGAGTAACGTTTTAATTTTCAGTGGCTGAAGTTTTAATAGTAAGATTAAACGAGAACTTACCAGTTTGAAGTTTGATCTTTATTTTATGAGGAGTCGGGTTGAGGGACTACGTGAATAGAAGCCCGTACAGCCGTTGGTGCGTCAATCTTCAAAGCAGCGGAATGAATTCACAGCTAACAATGACCGAAGTATAACGGTAAGATGATAAAACTAGAACTACCAGATGAGATCTATGAGGGTGGGAGCGGAGGGCACGTAGTCCCTCAACTCGACTCCTCATAAAATAAAGATCAAACTTCAAACTGGTAAGTTCTCGTTTAATCTTACTATTTTACTTCGGAGTCACGTGAGTGACTACGTGAAAACTTCAAAGCACTGTGAATTCACGCCGCAGATCGAAATCCGCCGTTCACACTGCCTGGATTGACTCAAAAGTCGTTAACAATCAATCATGCATCATTAGCACATTTGTTAAATGAATAACAGTTTATTTACAAACAAATCATAACAAAACCCCTCTAACTCAGGGGGAAAGTGTAACAGTACTCAAAACAGAATCAGCAAACATCCCGAGCCTTGAAATCGGCTTGTGATAAAATCTCTGAAAAGTCAGCTCACTGGACCATCCTGCGGCCGCAAGGACATGGTCCATTGGCAAGTCCATCGCCCTTGCCGCGGAAGTTCATGCCGCCCTGGTGGAATGAGATTTGAATTTATCAGTATCAATTCCAGCACTTGCCAGGACCTGCTTTAGCCACCTTGAAATCGTTTGCACCGACACCTTACTGTGTGGTTTTTTGTGACTAATAAACAAAGCCGACTCTGTTCCTCTCAGAGGTTGAGTAATCTCAATGTAACGAGATAGATGTGAGACCACACACAAGCGATCATCTGCGGGATATGCTGAAAACACAACCTTACATCCTGTCTTACCTCTTCTATTATGTTTAAGCAAATCATCGACATAGAATATAATGGTATCTGCCGACACATGCATTCTATCCAGCCGTAGCTTTTGCAACGTTTGTACACGCTGAGCTGAAACCAAGGCCATAAGCATGACCACCTTAAAAGTTAATTTGGCTATAGATAGGCTTGTAACCGGAGCCCACTGGCAAAGAACCATAAGAACCTCACTCACATTCCAAATACCGGCATACCTGGGTTTAGGAGGATTAGAATTGAAAACTCCCTTCATGAATCGTGAAACTAACGGATGTGTCCCTACTGTATGTAATTCTGCACTCATAGGTATATAAGAAGACAAAGCACTTCTGGCTGAACTATAACTTAATTTTTGGTCAAAATAAAGAGTTGACAAAAACTCCAATACGTCCGTGATCCCTGCAGTGTGATATACAATATTCTGCTGTAGGCAAAATTGCTCCCACTTCTTTATGTAGGTGACATATTGCTGCTGTGTACTATCCCTGCAGGCCGACGTGAGCACATCCACAGTCCGATGAGACAGTCCTCTCCCCAGGTATGGCCTCCTTAAAATCTGCAAATTAACAGATCAATACGATCATGTAAAGGATGTTGATCCCCAGTGACTGGATTTACCAGTAGATTTTTATTCTTGGGAATAAGCATGTAAGGTTCCCTAGCCATTTGTAATACAACGGGAAACCATGCTTGTGTAGGCCAATCTGGCACTACCAATACCCCTGAAGCGGAGTCTTCCTTGATCTTTTGCAAACATCTGCTGATGAGACAGAATGGAGGAAATACATACACAAACATTCCTCCCCAATGCAGTGAAAACGCATCTACTGCTACTACCCCAGCATCTGGTTCCCATGAAACATATCGAGGTAACTGACGATTTAATCGAGATGCAAACAAGTCAATATCTGGCAATCCATACTGAACAATCATTTGGTTAAATACATCCTGATTTAACATCCATTCAATGTTGTCATTAAACTGACGTGATCTAGTGTCAGCTATCGTGTTGAACGTCCCTGGCAAATAAAGTGCTGAAAGCCAGATATTTTGGTCAATACACCAGCTCCAAATCTGGTTAGCCAGTCTATCACAAGACTGTGACTTAACTCCACCCATGTGGTTTACATATGCCACTGCTGTGGTGTTGTCAATCTGAACCTGCACATGCAGATCCCTCCTTGTAGAACAATAAGCTTTGAGCCCATACCAGGTGCCCAACAACTCTAAATAATTAATCCCTCTTAGTTGAAGAAGCGATGTCTCATCCACATTCCACCTGCCTCCACAACTAGAAGACATGTCTGTTGCACCCCAACCCAGTGCACTTACATCAGTCTGTAATATAAATGATGGTGGTTCCACCAAAACCTTCCTAAAACTTGTTGAAACATTTGCTATCCACCATTGTATGTCAGCAATCGCCCCAGCTGACAACTGCATAGGCCTATCAAAATGGCCCCTTTGTATTCTCAGTGCCTGTTCCTTTGATCGTTGTAATTGTTGATGATGCAGAGGACCATACTGCACAGCTGGAATTGCTGCCACCAACTTCCCAATTAACCTGGCTACTTGTCTGATTGAAGGCCTTTGTTACTCTAACGAGATTAACACAGTCCTCAATTAACTGACTCAATTTGTCCCTGGGCAAAGTCACCAACATGTGATTTGAATTAATGGTAAATCCCAGATAATCAATAATTTGGACTGGTGATAATTTAGATTTATCTGGATGAATCACAAATCCCAATTGCTCAAAAGTGATTTTAACAACTGAAACTGATGATTGAGTTTCAGCATGAGTCTTTCCAACAATCAGAATATCATCCAAGTAGGCCATTACCACATGCCCCTTAGCTCTGAGTAAGGCTAACACAGGTTTTACCAATTTAGTAAATAACCTAGGAGCTGAAGTTAGTCCATTCGGCAATGCCCTGAATTGCCATAGCTGCGACATCCAATTAAATTTCAAATACCTTCTATCATCCTCATGAATAGACACTGAGTAATAAGCATCCTTCAAATCAATAGTTGCCATATAACACCCTTTGAACACTAGATGTTTGGCCGTGATAAAGGTTTCCATTTTGAAATGCCTATAACAAACAAACTCGTTCAAACTTGATAAGTCCAAAATAATTCTACACCCCCCAGTCTTTTTAGATCTGGGAAATATATTTGACACAAATTGTCGACTTTGATAGACAGAAGGCTCAATTACCCTTTTCTTATGCAACAACTGAATCTCTGGTTGAATAAGCACTTTTTCTTCATCTGGAAAAACAAGTTTACGACTAGGAAAATGTTGATTAGGTAGACTGTCCTTAGAGTAAAACTCAATTTTCACCCCTTCAATACTACTAAGTATGAACAAATCAGATGTCAACTGCTGCCATTGTTTGAGAAACAATTTTAACCTTCCCCCAACTTGAACAGGAACATCAATTAATTTATCGTCTGTTAATGTTTTCCTTACCTGCATCCTTCCTTGCGGACCTTGTTGTCCTCGACCTCTTGTGGAGAAAGGCACCTTCCCCCTCACGCTGGCAGCCTGCCAGTTCCGAAATTGGAAAGCTGACGGCTCGTTCCTTCTCCTGGATCCACATTAGTTCCTTTCCAATATGGAGAAAAACCTTTTGCCCTGCTTACCAGCCGGCTTAATGAGGGCCATAGTCTTAACAGCTCGTTCCTTCTGCATCATGACAATCTTTGACTCTTTTCGCTAGGTTACCGCCAAACAACAGGTTTTGTGGTGGTACACTGGGTGGTTTGCACAAACTTGCCAAACTTGGATTAAGCACTGGCCTAATAGCAGCCCTCCTGATGTTGTTGATTTCAAAAAACGCACTGCAAAGAAATCCCAGTCCATCCTGGTGTGCGTCAACCACATTGCTTGGGTCAATCACTTTCACCACAGCTGTAATACCTGCTGCCAACAGTTTCAGCACTTTTTGGAACTTCATCTCCTGGGCCCTAGCAGGCATGCCCATCTGTGACCAAATTTGGTGATTCACCACCGGCACCTTCAGGAGATCACAATTGATAGGAGCCTTATAATCTTTTGCTGCTTCCTCCAGAGCTAGCTCCTGTAACTGGTGGGAGAGCATATACTGAATGGCTTCAGCCAATTCCCCATCAATCGCCTCTCCTGCCTCTCTAGGCTGAGCAAACTTCCCAGCAATATTCGGGATTAACTCCCCCCGAACTTCTTTACTGCTCTCCCCCAGCATAGACTCAGTGTCATCAAAATGCACTGATGGAACCTCCTCCTCACAGGCAGGATAGTTCTGCAGCCCTGAAACAGGCGCTGCTAGCACAAGCTCTCCATCAGCCTGGCTTGGGCACCACTCCTCCTCACGGAGCTGGTCCCTGTCGAGCATTCTCTGTAATAAAATCTCGACTTGGGAGAGCCGTGAGCAAACGGACTCTCCAATGGAGGGTATAACCTCCTGGCCCGACTCATCTACGGGCCTCACAGACTTGCTAGTGGCCTTCCGCCCTACTGGCAAGCCTGCACTGCCCCCTGGCAGTGGGTCCGCAACCACTGGCTGTGTAGCCAGCACCGGACCAGGTGTACCAGACGGGCCTCCTTCCCCAACATTCTCCTGAACATTCTCCTTTCTAGCTGCGGAACGCCTCGCCGACACCTTCTTTATTTTCTGCAACATATCTCCTTCTAACCGTCGCAGAAATGACCTAAGGTAAAAACTTCAACAATCTTACCTCCGTTTTTTAAACTTACCGCTCGGAGGAGCGCTGCTGCTCCAACCGCGACTGCACCAGCGTCTGACGTCATGACGCACCAACGGCTGTACGGGCTTCTATTCACGTAGTCACTCACGTGACTCCGAAGTAAAATAACCAGGTCTACATGGTAATATGAACAGAATGAGATGAGGAGTGTTGTTTTTGTATTAACGACATGATCTGATGATCTGGAATGTCAGGAAGGATGAAGCTAATCCGGTATCTTTCAAGGCAAACTGGAGGAATGGTTGAAGGGGAAACCATCAGGACTAAGTGGAGACTGCAGGATAATGGCCCAGTTGTTATTCAAAGCTGAGTTTGAGTGTGGTTGGTCAGTGAGGAGGCTGAAACAATCATCATCTCTCAGACCACGGGCTGGATCATCCACCTCACCCTCTTCCCAAGGTCCCAGTCAACACAGAAGCCAGACTTCTGGTGTTGACCGGTAACGTTTCACAGAGTGCTGGAGAAACTCAGCGAGTCAGGCAGCATCTGTGGAGAACATGAACAGTATACTGCTTCCAAAATGGAGCCCGACCCAGGCGACTATTTGTGTGTTAGCCACAGAAATATATTATAACTGCTCCACACTCGAGTTCAAGTTCAAGTCCAAGTGAGTTTATTGTCGTGTGTCCCTGACAGGGCAATGACATTCTTGCTTTGCTTCAGCACAACAGAACATAGCAGGCATTGGCTACAAAACAGATCAGTGTGTCCATATACCATTATATACGTAAATACACACATGAATAAATAAACTGATAAAGGGCAAATAACAAACAATGGATTATAAATGTTCAGAGTTTTGTCCGAGCCAGGTTTAATAGCCTGATGGCTGTGGGGAAGTAGCTATTCCTGAACCTGGTCGTTGCAGATTTCAGGCTCCTGTACCTTCTACCTGAAGGTAGCAGGGAGATGAGTGTGTGGCCAGGGTGGTGTGGGTCCTTGATGACGAGTATTACAGTGTATTACTCTTCAATATACACTGCAAATGGCTCAATTATAATCATGTATTGTCATTCTGCTGACTGGATAGCATGCAACAAAAGCTTTTCACTGTACCTCAGTACATGTGACAATAAATTCAACTGTAAACTGCAGGTGACGTTTTGGGTCGTGATCCTTCTTTAGACCCTGATATAGCAGCTCACTGACATCAGTAAATGTTTCACCAGGTGTATTCATCAAAATGCAACAATGATAAAAAATAGACCTGCCCTCTATGTGGGAAGTGAGAAACATTTGCCCTTGTCGTCTAAGCACCATTTAAATGAGAGAGAGAGTCAAGAGTCCAGAGCGTTAATTGTCAGATGTACCATAAACGGAACAATTACATTCTTACTTGCCACAGTATAACAGGTCTGTAAACACATTCTTGTTCAAATAATGTCCACTTCTGTCCAAGTTATGCAATGATCGGAAGCATAAAAGGAATGGACTTTTGCAATGCCAAGGATATTGATGCACAAAACCTTTGAACGTGGCGGAAGCAGAATATCTCATAGTTTTATCAGATATATGGGTTTGTATTTAAAGAATAAAATGAATTATGTGGCGAAGAGACAAGGAAATGAGATGAAATATCAAGCATTTGCAGATGGTTAACTCAGGCACAATAATTGTTTTGTGACGTAGAGTTTTAGATTAGAGTTAGATTTTTGCCAGTCTTTTCAATGATGGACATCAATAATAAATCACATCTTTAGTGATATACGCTAAATAAAATCTAAACAACGTATGCCCGTGAAAGTCATGCTTGATGAAGTGGAAAGTCTACTGTAAAGGATGTGGAATGCAGAATTAAACTGCACAAAACATTGGAAGAGCACCCAGAGATTTCACAAGGAACCACAGACAAGTATTCCTTGAGACCACCTTCCCCCAAATACTCCTCACTTCCCCGCTCCCCCAGTATTCCAGAGACTGTTAATGTTTTGATGAACACATCCATTTGCAGTATGCAAAGCCCACGCATCCTACCATAACATGTTCCCCACGCAACTACAGAGGCTGCAACAACATGAATTAATGAATGTTTATTGGCCAAGTATTCAGCAGGCCCCCATCGGTCATGACTGACCATGGGTGATGCATCCTGGTCAGATGCAAGCCTGGGCGATGTCATATGGAGGACAGGCTGTTGCCCATGCTGCACGTCCCCCCTCTCCATGTCGCTGATCGATCCAAAGGAACAGCAGGGCCGTTACAGTTTGGCACCAGCGCCATCGCAGGAACTGCCAGAGCGAGGTTGTAGACAACGACAAACTGCCTTTGGGGCTCCGACTCCGGATTTTCTTGAGGTTTACTCCTGGAGCCTTTTCCATGACTGGATATGGCCACAAGGCAGTGGAGGTTTTAAATCAAAGATTTCCCTCTCCTAGATGGACTGCCTTCCAAGGCTGACGAGCCCCACCTGCCCGAGACTCGTGGGGGTGGGAGCGTCTACCTTCCCGTGCAGGTCTGTAGCACCTGCCCATTGCCCAAAACCAAGTATTCACATACAAGGAATTTGCCTTGGTGCTCCGCCCGCAAGTGACAACATGACAAACAGTGACAGTTAAGAATGATACATAAAACATTAAACATGAATAATAAAACATTATTGATTAAACATGTGAATTATATAAAATACCAGAGCAAAAGTAGGCTACAGATTTTTGGTTATTGAGTGGAGCTACTACTGGTGGATAAAAGCTGTTTTTATGTCTGGCTGTGGCAGCTTTGACAGTCCGGAGTCGCCTTCCAGAGGGAAGTGATTCAAAGAGTTTGTGGCCAGGGTGAGAGGGGTCAGAGATGATCTTGCCCGCTCGCTTCCTGGCCCTTGCAGTGTACAGTTCATCAATGGAGGGAAGGTTGCAGTCAATAACCTTCTCTGCTGATCGGACGATTCGCTGCAGCCTCCAGGTTTCGTGCTTGGTGGCTGAGCCAAACCAGACCATGATGGAGAAGGTGAGGACAGACTCTACGATGGCCGTGTAGAATTGGACCATCATTGCCTGTGGCAGATTGTGCTTCCTCAGCTGCCGTAGGGAGTACATCCTCTGTTGTGCCTTTTTCACTGTGGAGTCGATGGTAGCCCCCCACTTAAGGTCCTTGGAGATGATGGTTCCCAGGAACTTAAAAGACTCCACAGATGTGACTGTGGTGTTGTTGATGGTGAGTGGGTTGAGGGGAGCGGGAGCTCTCCTAAAGTCTACAATCAATTCCACTGCCTTAAGAGCATTGAGCTCCAGGTTGTTGCGATGGCACCAGGATGCCAGCTGTCACTTCCTGTCTGTAGGCAGATTCCTCCCCATGCTGGATCAGTCCAAGCAGGGTTGTGTCGAGAAGCTTGACAGAGGAGTCAATGGAGGTGCAGTCATTGGTGTAGGGAGAGTAGAGGTGAGGAGAGAGTACGCAGCCTTGCGGTGCTCCTATGCTGAGTGTTTGCGGGTCCGAGATGTGCTTTCCCAGCCTCCTGTTTGTCAGGAAACTGGTGATCCACTGACAGAGGGGTTCAGGCACAGTCAACTCAGAAAGTTTGGAGTGTAGTAGCTCTGGCATAATGGTGTTGAATGCAGAGATAAAATCAACAAACAGGATCCTTGCATAGGTCCCCTGGCGGTCCAGGTGCTGTAGGATGAAGTGCAGGCCCAGGTTGACCACATCATTCACAGATCTATTGGCCCGATATGCAAACTGCAGAGGGTCCAGCAGGGGGTTTGTGATATTTTTCAGCTTGGCCAGCACAAGCCTTTCAAAGGTCTTCATGACTACATGCCTATAGTCATTAAGACCAGTAATCCTTGCCTTTTTGGGTACAGGGACAATAGTGGAGACTTTGAAGCAGGCGGGGGCAGTACATGTTTGCAGGGACTGGTTTAAAATGTCTGTGTAGACCGGTGTCAGTTGTTCGGCACAGAGCTTGAGAGTAGAGGGGGAAACATTGTCAGGTAGGTCCTGGAGATCTCTGGCTTTTTAGTCTTCTGAAAAGCCTCTCCACCTCCTCCATTTTTATTGTTGATGATGGAGACGTGACGTTGTTCAGCACGGAGGGTGTGGGTAATTGGGTGTGAAGTGGTGAATGCGGAGGAGTGGGTATAGAAGGGTCCATTCTTTGCAGACTGGGGTCTGGCTGTGTTTGATGGGGGGGAGGTGGGGGGAGGGGGAAGGGGGGGAAGGGGTAACAGGGTTACGTTTCTGCTTGTCAAACCTGCAATAGAAATTCAGGTCGTTGGTCAGCTGACGATTGTCCAAAGAGCGGGTGGGCTTTCCTCTTGTAGCTGGTAATTTCTTGCAAGCAATTCCAAACTGAAGAAGAGTCACTAGCTGAGAACTTGCTCAGATGGAGAACATCCTTCCATCTGCACAGGACCATGGACAGTGATTATTCCCCTACATCTCTTCATGCTCACAGTGGTTCATTGAGTGTCCACAATATGGTCCCCTCCACACTCGAGAACCTAAAGGGCCTGTCCCACTTACGACTGCCGCCACCCGTCATAGGTCCCTGCGGGTCGCTGAAAAATTTCAACGTGTTGAAAATCCAGCGGCGACCAGAGCGACGCTACGACTCTTTTGCGACTGAGGAGACGACTCACGACCATACAGGCGACATGTCGCGGGGTGAAGCCTCCTATGGCCGTGAGTAATCGCCCAGAGTCGAACCTCGTTCTCATCGCCGCTGGATTTGCAATATGTTGATCATTTTCAGCCACCTGCAACGACCTATGACGGGTGCCGGCAGTCGCCGAATAAAGGTCACGTAAGTGGGACAGGCCCTTAACTAACCCGAGGTTCAGTCTGAATCTGCAACAAGCTGCCACAGAATCTACAGATGTGGATACAATTAGGGCTTTTAAAAGTCATTTGGAGTTATCTGTAACTCTCTCTCCCCTGACGCTCAGTCTGAAGAAGAGTCTCATCCGGAAACATCACCCATTCCTTCTTTCCAGAGATGCTGCCTGACCCGCTGAGGTACTCCAGCTCTTTGTGTCTGTCTTTGGACAGATATATCGACTGGAAGGGTTTAGAGGGATCTTGGCCAAAAGCAGGCAAGTGGGCCTGGCCAGCATGTCAACTTGGTCAGCATGGACAAGGTGGGCTGAAGGGCCTGCGTCCGTACTATACAGCTCTCCAGCCCTATGACTCTAAAACTAGATTGGTCACTGTATTGCAGAATGCCCACACTCAGCCTGTGGGGATGACTCTTCACCTCCACTTCCCTCCTCTGACCACTCTGTCTTTCGCTTCTGAAGCCGTTTAATTGAAGCCCAACATTAACTCAAAGAAAGACATTTGGACAGGTACATGGACAGGAAAGGTTGAGAGGGAGATGGGCCAAACATGGGCTGGTGGGACTAGTGTAGATGGAGCATCTTAGTCAGCATGGCAAGTTAGGCTGAAGGGCCTGTTTCCACGCTGTACAACTCCACGTCTCTGATATTTCACAAATTTTGGTCTAACGGGAATGGGGAAATGAAGTAATTGATTTACACTACGATGGCACAAAGGACCTTTTGTGCGTTGTACATTGAAGGTATTGGGGTCAATGATGGAAAGATATTGGGGTCGATGATGGAAAGACATTGGGGTTGATGTTTGTATGGGATTGGACCAAGTGTTAATGGTTGTAAGGTGTGGAGGCTGATGATCTCTGCAACTGCTCAGATGCAGGAGAGATATTCGTCCTTGGTTGCTCACATCGAAGCATCAAGGATGCTCCAGTGTCCATTATCCTCACCTTTGTACTTTCCACTCTGTAGGGTGATGGCGAGTACGACCAGTGTCCAAACACTCACCAGTGCTGGTGACCAAAAATGAGATTCCTCCTCACAGAAATCTATTGTCAAGTAGCACAGTCCATTCACAGAGAGACACATTGTCCACAGTCAGATTAAAGGAAATTGGGTATTCAAAATAAAATGTTTCTGCAAGCCAGACATTTAGTCATAGTCATTGGGCTGTGCAGCATGGATGTAAGCCCTTCAGCCCACCTTGTTGTTATGGCCCATTTGCTTGCATTTGAACCATATCCCTCTAAATCCGTCGTATCCATGTATCTATCCAAATGTCTTTTACAGGTTATAATTGTAACCTCTTCTGTAGAATCCTCTGACAGCTCTTTCCAAATACGAACCACCCTCTGAGTGGAAAAACTGCCCAACTGAGATCCCTCTTAAATCTCTCCCCTCTCAGCTTAGGCTCATCCCCTCTAATTCACTGGAGTTTAGAAGGATGAGGGGGAATCTTATAGAAACATATAAAATTATAACAGGACTGGACAAACTAGATGCAGGAAAAATGTTCCCAATGTTGGATGAGTCCAGATCCAGGGGCCACAGTCTTAGAATAAAGGAGAGGCCATTTAAGACTGAGGTGAGAAAAAACTTTTTCATCCAGAGAGTTGTGAATTTGTGGAATTCCCTGCCACAGAGGGCAGTGGAGGCCAAATCACTGGATGGATTTAAGAGAGAGTTAGATAGAGCTCTAGGGGCTAGTGGAGTCAAGGGATATGGGGAGAAGGCAGGCACGGGTTATTGATTGGGGATGATCAGCCATGATCGCAATGAATGGCGGTGCTGGCTCGAAGGGCCGAATGGCCTCCTCCTGCACCTATTTTCTATGTTTCTATGTTTTAAAATCCTCTATCCTGGGGAAAAAAACTGTGACCCATGTTGTGTCCAGTTTGGCTTGTATCCAATAGACTATCTTATCCTGAACCCATGTGAGGTCCCCAGCCACACTAGCCGACAATGTGGAACTTTCCCAAAAACCTTATTAACGTCCAATCTGCGATTTCCTTGATTTATTCCTGCATTTATTGGCTCCCCTGCATGTTCATCAATGTGAAGTTGCTCTTATACAAGAGATGACAATTTACACACTGAACATTTTTCAGAGTATACTCCTCTGGCAGATGATACCAAATAGATTGAACCATTAATCAAAGTTTCAGCAGAATTATTAGTGCGAGCCTCACATGCAACTTAATCTCCATTTCAATATTACAGGACACGCTCCACCAGGTGAAAACACATATCTCACAATCTATTTCTACAGATAATATTATCCATATTATCTGTTCTTGTACCAGGAGCTCTGAGGGGCTATTTTAAGACCAAACTCACCACCAAGCAACATAATTTCCAAGCAAGCCATGGCTGTAAGGAGTCTGAGGAAGGGTCCTGACTCAAAACATCACCTATCCATGTTCTCCAGAGATGCCTCCTGCCTTGGAGAGTTACTCCAGCACTTTGTGCTTTTTATTGTAAATCAGTATTTGCAGTTCCTTGTGTCTCGAAAAGGAATAAAACAGACAGAACCTGGTTCCAGGAAATTCAGAATTAAAATTATTGAGGATATTATTTAATTTGAAATTATTGAGACTATAATATAATTGCTAGCAAGGATTTTATCATTGTGTCTTATTACATCTGGGCTTGTAGGTTAACTAGCCTCTGTTAATTGACCCTAGTGTGTAGGGAGTGGATGAGAAAGTGGGATAACAGAACTACTGTAATGGGCGATCGATGGCATGGACCTGGTGGGCCGAAGGGCCTGTTTCCGTGCTGTATATTTATATTAATATCAAGGAGACCTCATTGAAACATACAGAATAGTGAAAGGCTTGAATAGAGTGGACGTGGAGAGGATGTTTCCATTAGTAGGAGAATCTAGGACCAGAGGTCACAGCCTCAGAATTATAGGATGTTCCCTTAGGAAGGACATGAGGAGGAATTTCTTCAGTCAGAGGGTGGTGAATCTGTGGAATTCTTTGCCACAGAAGAATTCGAGCCAGCACCGCCATTCACTGTGATCATGGCTGATCATCCACAATCAGTGCCCTGTAATGTTGAAGCAAAGCAGCAAAGGAAGGCTTGAAATGCAAGAAATGAAAGAGTTCAAGCCAAAGGAAGTAAAGTTGATAAATCCACTGATTAAAATATTGGCTTAAAAGAGTATTTGATAATTGATGATCATTTTTCTGAGATGAAGTGTATCGGGTCTGAAGAATTGCAGATAATGCTTTAATCGATGGTGTTGGTATCAGGACCTCTGACAATAGCAGGTAACATGATTCTGTCTTGTTGATCGTGTTTGTCACTTGGCAGCGTTCAGTTTCAACCACAATCTGTGTTTGTTTTGCACAGTTTGACATTCACTGGAGGGTTCTCAGACCAAGCTGCCAGAGCAGGAGAGCTGAAGCAGGCCGTTAAAAAGAAGTAAAGTATCATGGCAGGGAATGGGAGGAGCGTAGCATGTAGGAAATAGAACATAGACCAGTACAGGAACAGGCCCTTCGGCCCACAATGTCTGCGCAGAACATCACAAAAAACAACTCAAATGACCTACTCCTGCACCTATTGCCTATTGCCCTTCTCTCCAGAGATGCTGCCTGTCCCACTGAGTTACTCCAGCTTTTTGTGTCTATCTTCTGCTTTCTTTATCTGTCTGCACATGTGATCCATATCCCTGTGAAACACCACTATTATCTCTGTCTCCCCACCACCCATGGTTCCAGGCACCCACCACACTGCAAGAAACCTGCTCCACACATCTCTTTTACATTTTGCCCTCTGGTGTTAGATTGGTCCATCCTGGGAGAAAGGTTCTGACTGTCTACCCTATCTATGACTCTCATCATTTCATTTCCTTCCATCAGGTCACCGCACAACTGCCAATGTTCCAGAGAAAACAATCCAAGTCTCTCAGATTTCCCCTGCAGCTAATAGTCCAAATCAAGGCATCATTTTGGTAAACCTCTGCACCCTCTAAAGGTCTCCATGATTTTCCTGTATTGGGGCGAGGTGAACTCCACACATTACTCCAAAAACTAAAATTAAAGTCTTATAAAGTGGCATCATGGCTTCCTGACTTAATTTCCTAGACCAGTTAAAACATATGCTTTCTTTACTGTGTAGGAAGGAACTGTAGATGCTGGTTTAAACAGAAGATAGACACAAAAATATGAAGAAGGTTCTCGACCCGAAACATCTCCCATTCAAGAGAGAGCCAGATAGGGCTCTTAAAGATAGCAGGGGATATGGGGAGAAGGCAGGAACAGGGTACTGATTGGGGATGATCAGCCATGATCACATTGAATGGCAGTGCTGGCTCGAAGGGCCGAATGGCCTACTCCTGCACCTATTGTCTATTGTCCTTCTCTCCAGAGATGCTGCCTGTCCCGCTGAGTCACTCCAGATTGTTGTGTCTATCTTCTGCTTTCTTTATCTAGTGTTGCCATGTTTAGGGAGTTATGGACTAAGACCCCAATATCCCTCTGAACATCAATGCTGTTCAAGGTCATGCTTTCCCCTGACCTTCAACCTCCCAAAGTGCAATATCTCGCACTTATCTGGATTAAACACCATCTGCCATTTTTAGACCCGTTTCTAGAGCTGATCTGCATCATGTTGCAATCATTGGCAACTTCTCGTAGTTTGTGACCCCGGCAATCTTGGTATAATCTGCAAATTTACAAACCAATCTGTCTATGTTTACATCCAAGTCATGAATGTATGTCAGAAACAACTGAGCTCTCAACACAGAGGTCCAAACTCCACTGAATATTGTCTTTCCACCACAACACTCGGTCGTTTATCACTAACCCAGTTCTGAATCCATATGACCAAGTATTTGATGGAATCGGTCCAAGTCAGCATGGATTTATGAAGATTCATGCTTGACCAATCTTTGAGGATCTAACAAGTAGAATGGATAAGGGAGAGCCAGCGTATGTGGTGTGTCTGGACTTGCAAAAACCCTTTGACAAGGTCAAACACAGGAGATTAGTGGGCAAAATTAGAGCACATGGTATTGGGGGTAGGGTATTGACATGGATAGAGAACTGGTTGGCAGACAGGAAGCAAAGAGTAGGAATTAACGGGTCCTTTGCAGAATGGCAGGTAGTGGCTAGTGGAGTGCCGCAAGGCTCGGTGCTGGGACCCCAGTTGTTTACAATATCTATTAATGATTTAGACGAGGAGCTGCGAGGAGGATGCTATGAGGCTGCAGGGTGACTTGGATAGGTTGGGTGAGTGGGTAGATGCATGGCAGATGCAGTATAATGTGGATAAATGTGAGGTTATCCACTTTGGTGGCAAGAACAGGAAGGCAGATTATCATCTGAATGGTGTCAGATTAGGAAAAGGGGAGACGCAACGAGACCTGGGTGTGCTTGTACATCAGTCACTGAAAGTAGGCATGCAAGTACAGCAGGCAGTGAAGTAGTTGTAGTCCTTCTGCAGTTGTACAGGGCTCTAGTGAGACCACACCTGGAGTATTGTGTGCAGTTTTGGTCCCCTAATGTGAGGAAGGACATTCTTGCTATTGAGGTAGTATTGCAGTGTAGGTTTACAAGGTTAATTCCCGGGATGGGGGACTGTCATATGCTGAGAGAATGGAGCAGCTGGGCTTGTACACTCTGGAGTTTAGAAGGATGAGAGGAGATCTCATTGAAACATATAAGATTGTTAAGGGCTTGGACACGCTAGGTACAGGAAACATGTTCCCGATGTTGGGGGAGTCCAGAACCAGGGGCCACAGTTTAAGAATAAGGAGTGAGTCATTTAGAACGGAGTCGCGGAAACACTTTTTCTCACAGAGAGTGGTGAGTCTGTGGAATTCTCTGCCTCAGAGGGCGGTGGAGGCCGGTTCTCTGGATGCTTTCAAGAGAGAGCTAGATAGGGCGCTTAAAAATAGTGGAGTCAGGAAATTTGGGGAGAAGGCAGGAACGGGGTACTGATTGGGGATGATCACATTGAATGCGGTGCTGGCTCGAAAGGCCGAATGGCCTACTCCTGCACCTATTGTCTATTGTCTATTGACATCCACCACCCTACGCTCATCATTCATCTTCTTCACCTCCTCAAAAAACTTGATCAAGTTAGTAAGACACGACTTGTCTTGTACAAAGATGTGCAGACTGTCCCTAATTAACCGAATCTCTTCCAAATGGGAGTAAATGCTGTTGAGAGGAATCCTCTCCAGTAGCTTTGGGGGAAGAAGATAACAAGTACATGGTGATGAAACGTGTTCTATGTAGATGGATTGTGGGAGATGGGGGCAGGTTACAGAGTGTGGGACAGATCACAGGGAATGAAGGGATCATGGAGGCCCATCATTCCCCGGAAGTCAAGGATGTACATCATTCCCAGCAAGCACCTCTCGTGGAGGGGGGTGGTTTGGGAGCAGATCCATTCAGGGCACCACTTGCCTCACTCTTTCCCTGCCCTGGGTCAGTACAGAGATGCTCCCTGCATCCATCACCATTCACTGCCCACCTGCTGGCCAGCCAACACCTCCTGAAACATTTACCTGGGCACCAGGTTGGAGGCTTGCAAGTGGTCTCAGTGCCCAGGTGTGCTACTGCTCACCTTGGGGTGGGACTGGTGTGGGGCAGTGTCCTCCTCACAGAGAGGGCGAATGGTGGGCTCTGGAGTGGAAATGAAGTGTGTACAGCTGATGAAGTATGTACAGGTGATGGGGTATGTACAGGAGATTGGGTGTGTACAGGTGATGTGGCATGTACAGGTGATGTGGCATGTACAGGTGATGGGGTGTACAGGTGAGGTGTACAGGTGATGTACAGGTGATGTGTACAGGTGAGTGTGTACAGGTGATGGTGTGTACAGGTGATGTACAGGTGATGGGGCATGTACAGGTGATGGGGTGTGTACAGGTGATGGGGTGTGTACAGGTGATGGTGTGTACAGGTGATGGGGTATGTACAGGTGATGGGGTATGTATGGGGTATGTACAGGTGATATGGTGTGTACAGGTGATGGGGTATGTACAGGTGATATGGTGTGTACACAGGTGATATGGTGTGTACAGGTGTGTGTACAGGTGATGTGTACAGGTGATGGGGTATGTACAGGTGATATGGGTGTACAGGTGATACAGGTGATATGGTGTGTGATGGGGTATGTACAGGTGATGTGATGTACAGGTGAGGGGTGTACAGGTGATGGTGTGTACAGGTGATGGGGTATGTACAGGTGATATGTGTGTACCAACAGGTGTGTACAGGTGATATGTACAGGTGATGTACAGGTGATATGTACAGGTGATGGGGTATGTACAGGTGATATGTACATGTACAGGTGGGTGTGTACAGGTGATGGGTGTGTACAGGTGATAGTGATGTACAGGTGATATGTACAGGTGATGGTGTGTACAGGTGTATGTACAGGTGATATGGTGTGTACATATGTACAGGTGATATTGTGTGTACAGGTGATGGGGTATGTACTGTACATGTACAGGTGATGGGGTATGTACAGGTGATGGGGTATGTACATGTACAGGTGATGGTGTGTACGGTTGTACATGTACAGGTGATGGGGTGTGTACAGGTGATGGGGTATGTACAGGGTGTATGTGGGGTGTGTACAGGTGATGGGGTGTGTACAGGTGATGGGGTATGTACAGGTGATGGGGTATGTACAGGTGATGGGGTGTGTACAGGTGATGGGGTATGTACAGGTGATGGGGTGTGTACAGGTGATGGGGTGTGTACAGGTGATGGGGTATGTACAGGTGATGGGGTATGTACAGGTGATGGGGTGTGTACAGGTGATGGGGTGTGTACAGGTGTACAGGTGATGGGGTATGTACAGGTGATGGGGTGTGTACAGGTGATGGGGTGTGTACAGGTGATGGGGTGTGTACAGGTGATGGTACAGGTGATGGGGTGTGTACAGGTGATGGTACAGGTGATGGGGTGTGTACAGGTGATGGGGTATGTACAGGTGATGGGGTGTGTACAGGTGATGGGGTGTGTACAGGTGATGGGGTGTGTACAGGTGATGGGGGTGATGGGGTGTGTACAGGTGATGGGGTGTGTACAGGGTGAGCAGGGCTGAGGAGGAGGTGGGACAACAGGCAGCGGTTGTTGGGAGAGCAGGGAGGGTTGGCTGGAGAAAGGAGGGATGATCGTGGGACATGAGAGGTGAGGTGGAGGGATGGGGATGGGATAGAGGACAGTGGAGGGGCAACATTGGCCGAATGGATCGTGGCGAGAGATCACTAAATATACGTTGTTGTGGCAACGCTAGAAACAGAAACATGGAGATAAAGACACATAGATGCAGGAGTAGGTCATTCGTCCCTTTGAACCAGCACCGCTATTAAATATGATCACGGCTGGTCATTCACAATCAATACCCCTTCCTGCTTTCTCCCCATATCCCTTGATTCCGTTAGCCCTAAGAGCTAAATCTAACTCTCTCTTGAAAACATCAGTGAATTGGCCTCCACTGCCTTCTGTGGCAGAGAATTCCACAGATTCACAACTCTTTGGGTGAAAAGGTTTTTCCTCATCTCAATCTTAAATGGCCGACCCCTTATTCTTAAACTGTGGCCCCTGGTTTTGGAATCCCCCGACATCGGGAACATTTTTCCTGCATCTAGCCTGTTCAATCTCTTAATAATTTTATATGAATTTAAGATACAGAGGGATCATTTGAAGCTGGAATGTATTTATCATATGTATATATTGTTATTCTTTTTCATATGTCTATGTGCGTATAATGTGAACAGATTGTGAACTAATCTTTCAAATGGATTATCTTCAATAATTGGTGTTATTTACAGACCCCCAAATAGTAGCCCGGATGTAGGGTGTAAGTTGCAGCTGGAGTTAAAACTGGCATGTAACAAAGGTAATGCCACTGTGGTGATGGGGGATTTCAATATGCAGGGAGACTGGGAAAATCAGGTTGGTTCAGGACCCCAAGAAAGAGAGTTTGTAGAATGCCTCCGAGATGGATTCTTAGAGCAGCTTGTAATGGAACCGACCAGAGAAAAGGCAATTCTGGATTTAGTGTTGTCTAATGAACCAGATTTGATAAGAGAACTCGAGGTAAAGGAACCGCTTGGAGGTAGTGATCATAATATGATTGGTTTTAATCTGCAATTTGAGAATGAGAACGTTAAATCGGAAGTGGCAGTGATGCATTTGAACATATGGGACTATAAAAGCATGAGAGGGGACCCGGCCAAAGTAGACTGGAAAGGGATCCTAGCAGGAATGACGGTGGAACAGCAATGGCAGGAATTTCTGGGCATAATCCGGAAGACGCAAGATAATTTCATTCCAAAAAGGAAGAAAGATTCTAAGGGGGCAACCGTGGCTAACAAGAGAAGTTAGGGATAGAATAAAACTAAAAGAAAAGATGTATAACACAGCAAAGAGTAGCCGGAAGCCAGAGGATTGGGAAACTTTCATAGGACAACAGAAGGAAACAAAACGGGCAATACAGGATGAAAAGATGAAGTACGAGGGGAAGCTGGCCAGGAATATAAAGAAGGACAGTAAAAGCTTCTTTAGATATGTTAAGGGAAAAAGAGTAGCAAAGTCAAATGTGGGTCCCTTGAAGGCAGACACGGGTGAAATTATTATGGGCAACAAGGAAATGGCAGAAGAGTTGAATAGGTACTTCGGATCTGTCTTCACTAAGGAGGACACAAACAATCTCCCAGATGTACTGGAGGACAGAGGATCTAAGGGGGTAGAGGAACTGAAATAAATTTTCATTAGGCAAGAAATAGTATTGGGTAGGCTAATGGGACTGAAGGATGATAAATCCCCTGGGCCTGATGGTCTGCAACCCAGGGTCCTCAGGGAGGTGGCTCTAGAAATAGTGGACGCATTGGTGATCATTTTCCAATGTTCAATAGATTCAGGATCAGTTCCTGTGGATTGGAGAATAGCTAATGTTATCCCACTTTTCAAGAAAGGAGCAAGAGAGAGAAAACGGGGAATTACAGACCAGTTAGCCTGACTGGTGGTGGGAAAGATGCTGGAGTCAATTATTAAAGAGGTAATAATGGGGCATTTGGATAGCAGTAAAATGATTAGTCCAAGTCTAAATGGATTTATGAAAGGGAAATCATGCTTGACTAATCTTCTGGAATTTTTTGAGGATGTGACACGTAAAATGGATGAAGGGGTGCCAGTGGATGTAGTGTATCTAGACTTTCAGAAAGCCTTTGATAAGGTCCCGCACGGGAGACTGGTGACTAAAATTAGAGCACATGTTTTTGGGGGTAGGGTGTTGAAATGGATAGAAAATTGGTTGGCAAACAGGAAGCAAAGAGTAGGAGTGAACGGGTCCTTTTCAGAATGGCAGGCAGTGGCGAGTGGAGTGCCGCAAGGCTCGGTGTTGGGGCCACAACTGTTTACCATATATATTAATGATTTGGAAGAGGGAATTAGGAGCAACACTAGCAAGTTTGTGGATGACACAAAGCTGGGTGGCAGTGTGAACTGTGAAGAGGATGTTAGGAGGTTGCAGGGGGACCTGGACAGGTTGAGTGAGTGGGCAGATGCGTGGCAGATGCAGTATAATATAGATAAATGTGAGGTTATCCACTTTGGCGGCAAAAACAAGGGGGCAGATTATTATCTCAATGGGGTTAGGTTAGGTAAGGGGGAGGTGCAGCGAGACCTGGGTGTCCTTGTACACCAGTCACTGAAAGTTGGCGTGCAGGTACAGCAGGCAGTGAAGAAAGCTGATGGAATGTAGGCCTTCATAAAAAGAGGATTTCAGTATAGGAGTAAAGAGGTTCTTCTGCAGTTGTATAGGGCTCTGGTGAGACCGCATCTGGAGTATTGTGTACAGTTTTGGTCTCCAAATTTGAAGAAGGACATCCTTGTGATTGAGGCAGTGCAGCGTAGGTTCACGAGATTGATCCCTGGGATGGCGGGACTGACATATGAGGAAAGATTGAAAAGACTAGGCTTGTATTCACTGAAGTTTAGGATGAGGGGGGATCTTATAGAAACATGTAAAATTATAAAAGGACTGGACAAGCTAGATGCAGGAAAAATGTTCCCAATGTTGGGTGAGTCCAGAACCAGGGGCCACAGTCTTGGAATAAAGGGGAGGTCATTTAAGACTGAGGTGAGAAAAAAACTTTTTTACCCAGAGAGTTGTGAATTTATGGAATTCCCTTCCACAGAGGGCAGTGGAGGCCAAATCACTGGATGGATTTAAGAGAGAGTTGAATAGAGCTCTAGGGACTAGTAGAATCAAGGGATATGGGGAGAAGGCAGGCACGGGTTATTGATAGTGGACGATCAGCCATGATCACAATGAATGGCGGTGCTGGCTCGAAGGACCAAATGGCCTCCTCATGCACCTATTTTCTATGGGGTTTTTTTTCTAAGTTGTCCCTAGATGATTGGCATAATTCTATTTCTAAAATGTTTATGAAGCACATTTCTGTTGAATGAGTATTGGGGGGTTGAGATGTAATATGTTGCACTCTGAGTCAAAGGTAGACAAAAATGCTGGAGAAACCTAGCTGGTGAGGCAACATCTATGGAGCGAAGGAATAGGTGATGTTTCGGGTCGAGACCCTTCTTCAGACTGATGTTGGGGTGGTGGGGCGGGAAGAAGAAAGAAAGAGGCGGAGACAGTAGGCTGTGGGAGAGCTGGGAAGGAGGGAGAAAACAAGGACTACCTGAAATTGGAGGATCAATGTGCATACCGCTGGGGTGTAAACGTATTTCGCTTGGGTAGTTTACACCCCAGCGGTACGAACATTGACTTTTCCAATTTCAGGTAGTCCTTGCTCTCTCCCTCCTTCCCCTCCCATTCCCAGCTCTCCCACAGTCCACTGTCTCCGCCTCTTCCTTTCTTCTTCCCGCCCGCCCCCCCCCGCCCCCCCCCCCCCCCCCCACATTAGTCTGAAGAAGGGTCTCGACCCGAAACGTCACCTATTCCTTTGCTCCATAGATGCTGCCTCACCCGCTGAGTTTCTCCAGCATTTTTGTCTACCTTCGATTTTTCCAGCATCTGCAGTTCTTACTTAAGCACTCTGAGTCATGTTGGCTTTCAGTTGTACCTTCAGGTCCCTGGTTATATCCAACTTGACCTTCAGTGCTTCATTCGTGAAACTATTTTCAGAGAGAATTATTTGTCCCAGAAGCAATAACTTTGCAAATGTCTCTGCAGTAACTGTGGCTCATATTGTGGCTCAACAGTAGAGCCACAATATGATTGGAAATTATATCATTCAGTAGAAGGTTCAGCTTGTCAGTAATATTATTACCACTAGTGATTAGTGGGTTCTCTGCCAGAACTAGAGTTCTGGCAGAGAATGACATAAAGATATTGTAGAACACTCTAACCTTGTTAACAGCAGTGTCGGCACAATGCTGGGACGTCCCAGCCCAAAGGGCAATGGGGATGTGGACTGTACAGCTGTCACATCTTCTTTGAATCAGATGTTTTAAAAATGCCTCAACCTTTACTACATGGGTCAGCAATGTACAACATTGCTTATCAGACTTTGCCTTTCACTCTGTAAAATTGGCCCAAGGATGCAACTTAACTATTTGCGTGCTCGCCTCTAATCTTGTCGTGGATTTCTTGGAATGTATGTGGGATAGTTTTCTAAACCTACATGTAGAGGAACCAACGAGAGAGCAGGCTATTCTAGACTGGATACTGAATTATGAGGAAGGGTTAGTTAGCAGTCTTGTTGTGCGTGGCCCCTTGGGCAAGAGTGACCATAATATGGTTGAGTTCTTCATTAGGATGGAGAGTGACATTGTTAATTCAGAAACAAGGATTCTGAACTTAAAGAAATGTAACTTTGAGGGCATGAGACGTGAATTGGCCAAGATAGACTGGCAAGTGATTCTTAAAGGGTTGATGGTGGATATGCAATGGAAGGCAATTTAAAGACTGCATGGATGAACTACAACAATTGTTCATCCCAGTTTGGCAAAATAATAAATCAGGGAAGGTAGTGCATCCGTGGAAAACAAGGGAAATGATAGTATCAAAACTTGGGAAAAAGGGGAGATGAGCGAGATGTCATGGGTGGTATACACCAGTCATTGAAAGTAGGCATGCAGGTGCAGCAGGCAGTTGAAAAAAGCGAATGGTATGTTAGCTTTCATAGCAAAAGATTTGAGTACAGGAGCAGGAGGTTCTACTTCAGTTGTACAGGGTCTTGGTGAGACCACACCTGGAGTATTGCGTGCAGTTTTGGTCTCCAAATCTGAGGAAGGACATTATTGCCATAGAGGGAGTGCAAAGAAGGTTCACAGACTGATTCCTGGGATGTCAGGACTGTCTTATGAAGAAAGACTGGATAGACTCGGTTTATACTCTCTGGAATTTAGGAGATTAAGAGGGGATCTTATAGAAACTTACAAAATTCTTAAGGGGTTGGACAGGCTAGATGCAAGATTGTTCCCGATGTTGGGGAAGTCCAGGACAAGGGGTCACAGCTTAAGGATAAGGGGAAATCCTTTAAGACCGAGATGAGAAAGACTTTCTTCACACAGAGAGTGGTGAGTCTCTGGAACTCTCTGCCACAGAGGGTAGTTGAGGCCAGTTCATTGGCTATATTTAAGAGTGAGATGGATGTGGCCCTTGTGGCTAAGGGGATCAGAGGGTATGGAGAGAAGGCAGGTACGGGATACTGAGTTGGATGATCAGCCATGATATATTGAATGGCGGTGCAGGCTCGAAGGGCTGAATGGCCTACTCCTGCACCTAATTTCTATGTTTCTATGTTTCTATGTTAAAGATGAAGCATACAAATTAGCCAGAAAAAGCAGCCTACCAGAGGACTGGGAGAAATTCAGAGTCCAGCCGAGGAGGACAAAGTGCTTAATTAGGAAAGGGAAAATAGATTATGAAAGAAAACTGGCATTGAACATAAAAACGGACTGCAAAAGATTTTATAGATATGTGAAGATCAAAAGGTTAGTTAAAACAAATGTAGGTCCCTTGCAGTCAGAAACTGGTGAATTGATCATGGGGAACAAGGACATGGCAGACCAATTGAATAACTACTTTGCTTCTGTCTTCACAATGGAAGACATAAATAATCTGCCGGAAATAGCAGGGGACCGGGGGTCAAATGAGATGGAGGAACTGAGTGAAATCCAGGTTAGCCAGGAAGGTTGTTAGGTAAATTGAATGGATTAAATGCCGATAAATCCCTAGGGCCAGATAGGCTACATCCCAGAGTACTTAAGGAAGTAGCCCCAGAAATAGTGGATGCATTAATGATAATTTTTCAAAACTCTTTAGATTCTGGAGTAGTTCCTGAGGATTGGTGGGTGGCTAATGCAACCCCACTTTTTAAAAAGGGAGGGAGAGAGAAAACGGGGAATTACATACCAATTAGTCTAACACCGGTAGTGGGGAAAATGCTAGAGTCAGTTGTTAAAGATGGGATAGCAGCACATTTGGAAAGCGGTGAAATCATTGGACAAAGTCAGCATGGATTTATGAAAGGTAAATCATGTCTGACGAATCTTATTGAATTTTTTGAGGATGTAACTAGTAGAGTGGATAAGGGAGAACCAGTGGATGTGTTATATCTGGACTTTCAGAAGGCTTTTGACAAGGTCCCACATAAGAGATTAGCATACAAACGTAAAGCACATGGTATTGGGGGTTCAGTATTGATGTGGATAGAGAACTGGCTGGCAGACAGGAAGCAAAGAGTAGGAGTAAACGGGTCATTTTTAGAATGGCAGGCAGTGACTCGTGGGGTACCGCAGGGCTCAGTGCTGGGACCCCAGCTATTTATAATATATATATCAATGATCTGGATGAGGGAATTGAATGCAACATCTCCAAGTTTGCAGATGACACTAAGCTGGGGGGTAGTGTTAGCTGTGAGGAGGATACTAGGAGGCTGCAAGGTGACTTGGATAGGCTGGGTGAGTGGGCAAAAGCATGGCAGATGCAGTATAATGTGGATAAATGTGAGGTTATCCACTTTGGCGGCAAAAACAGGAGGGTAGATTATTATCTGAATGGTGGCCGATTAGGAAAAGGGGAGATGCAACGAGACCTGGGAGTCATGGTTCACCAGTCATTGAAAGTAGGCATGCAGTTGGTGAGGCCACACCTGGAGTATTGCGTACAGTTTTGGTCTCCTAATCTGAGGAAAGACATTCTTGCCATAGAGGGAGTACAGAGAAGGTTCACCAGACTGATTCCTGGGATGGCAGGACTTCCATATGAAGAAAGATTGGATAGACACGGCTTGTACTCGCTCGAATTTAGAAGATTGAGGTGAGATCTTATAGAGGCTTACAAAATTCTTAAGGGGCTGGACAGGCTAGATGCAGGAAGATTGTTCCCGATGTTGGGGAACTCCAGAACACGGGGTCACAGTTTAAGGATAAGCTGGAAGTCTTTTAGGACCGAGATGAGAAGATCTTTTTTCACACAGAGAGTGGTGAGTCTGTGGAATTCTCTGCCACAGAAGGTAGTTGAGGCCAGTTCATTGGCTATATTTAAGAGGGGGTTAGATTTGGCCCTTGTGGCTAAAGGGATCAGGGGGTATGGAGAGAAGGCAGGTACAGGATACTGAGTTGGATGATCAGCCATGATCATATTGAATGGCGGTGCAGGCTCGCAGGGCCGAATGGCCTACTCCTGCACCTATTTTCTTTGATTCTATGATTCTACCAACCTGCCAGAAACATAAGGCAGTGAAATATCGACTTTGTTGGTAATCTTCATGAACTGACTGACCCTTGTGGAGAGAAGTTACCGTGTGATGGCAATTCCGAACAGTTCAGGCATATCGGTCACTTCATTCAGTCTGAAGATGGGTCTTGACCCAAAATGTCACCTATTCCTTCTCTCCAGAGATGCTGCCTGTCCTGCTAAGTTACTCAAGCTTTTTGTGTCTATCTTCAGCCACTCCTGATGTTGGGGTTCCTGCTCCATTTCAGAGTTGCAGCTTAATTCTTTGACCAACATTCCTTCGTTTACACAATTGAAGTTACTTTGTCAATGCTACACCAAAGAGACAGACATCCTCGCCCCCACCTCGTCCGTGGATTAAGGAAGTTCAACATGACTCCCATCAACCCATTCCCATCTCTACACATCACCATCAAAAGCATCTCTTGGTTTGGCAACTGCTCTGCCCAAGACTGCAAAACATTGTAAAGTTGTGAACACAGCCAAGTCCATCTACACTTCACTATACCTTGGGAAAGCAGCCCACGTAATCAAGGATCATTCCCTCTTCTCCCTTCCCATGTCAGGAAGAAGACGCAGACGCACACCTCCAGATTTAGGAACAGTTTCTCTCCATCGTTATCAAGTCAAGAATCAAGAGTGTTTTATTGTCATGTGTCCCAGATAGAACAATGACATTCTTACTTGCTGCAGCACAACAGAATATGTAATCATAATAAATAATATAACAAAAACTCAGAACAAAAAGAACAAGCAATAACAGTGCAATGATAATAATAATATTCTAATGTGGTTCAGAGCTTATGAGGTTAATTGTGTTTAAAAGCCTGATGGCTGTAGGGAAGAAGCTGTTCCTGAACCTGGACCTTATAGTTTTCAGGCTCCTGCACCTGCTACCCGATGACAGTGGTGAGATGAGTGTGTGGCCAGGATGGTGTGGGTCTTTGATGATGTTGGCTGCCTTTTTGAGGCAGCAACTGCGGTAAATCCTTTTGATCGCATTACTAAATGGCACTCCCGCAAGCAAGGGTGTCGTGCCGATCTGCCACACTATATCACGGTGCAGGTGACAATAATAAATCAATACAATATCTCCAAGTCACAGGTATTGTGTAGCCTGAAGCCCTACAGTAGTCAGTAAACTTGGTCTTCTGGAGGTAGGAAAGTCGAGGGCTGGTGGCTCAGGATGAGAAGGAGGTCTCCAGCCAAACACACATTTATTACTCAGTCCAAAACAACATCCTTTCTGTGATAAACCCCAATGATTAATATTTTGCTTCCCTTGCCAGGCTATTTTCCTGGTGAGCACCAAAGGGTTGTGCAGATTGGTACTAGCTCTCATAAGTTCATAATTCAGAGGAGCAGAATCAGCCCATTCGGCCCTTTGTGACTCCATGCACTGAATTACATGCAGCAAGAACCACTGCCCTCCTACTGAGATGTTCAAAGTCCCAGTGAAGACGGTGCAGGGAGAGTGGATCTCGCACACCCACCTCCCTACTCCAGTACACTCCAGCATGCAACATCCCATCCACTGCTCCCCTTGATTGGGGCCGGCTCACATTTAAGTTATGGCTCCACTTGAACAGGAGAATAATTTGAATAATTGTAAAATGAGCATAAAAACTGAACATTAAATGAGAATGCAGGGTTTTATGTCTGCAATGGCTATTCCTGGAGGATCAGCTGTACTTATCCTAGTCCTGTGCTCTCTCTGTCACTCTGACCCGCTGAGTTACTCCAGCACTCTGTGAATATTTTCTGGGATATCTATGTGAGCTGGGCAGAGTTAGCGTAACAGACAATTCTGGACATCTGAAAGATTCACAATCAGCTCGTTCTCTCCATCCGGCTCAGAGACTCGTCGACTGAACCGACTCACTGTTCCCTGAAGGTCATCGTGCAGAAACGGTGAATTATTTCCTGTACAAGGTGATCAGTGTGCCACTGAATCCATTAATGACACTTAGTATTCTGCATGGCCTTTTACAGCGAGCTTTGTTTCGAATTATTATTTCAATGATGATCATTTGCAGTGAGGTTAACTCAATTTTTAAGAAATACTTCACTGCTGAAATTTATTTTACTGTTTATTCGAGTTGTGTGAAATAAAAAAATGTTTCACTACTTCTACATCTGAGTTCATTTCTTCAGAAGGAATCAGAGGCTGATAGCACGGAAACAGGCCCTTCAGCCCAACTCATCCATTCGGTCCAAAATAAGCTGCACTCATTTGCCCACATTTGTCCCATATCCCTCCAATCCTGTCCATATTCAAATGTGATTATTCCCCCTGCTATAACTACTTCCTCTGGCAACTCATCACCATCCTAGGTAAGATAACATTTCACCTGAGGCTTTCATTAAATCTTTCCCCTCATATCTTAAACCTATGTCCTCTAGTTTGTGAGTTCCCCTACTCTGTAAAACACTGTGCATTCACCCTATCTATTCCGCTCATGACCTTGTACACCTGTATAAGATCACCGCCAAGTATCCTGCTCTCCAAGGAATGAAGTCCTAGCCTGCCCAACCTCTCCCTGTAGCTCAGACCCGTCGAGACCCGGCAACATCCTCGTAAATTCTCTAAATCGTAAATCTTCTCTGCCCCAACCTCTCCCTGTAGCTCAGACCCGTCGAGACCCGGCAACATCCTCGTAAATCTTCTCTGCCCCAACCTCTCCCTGTAGCTCAGGCCCCTCGAGTCCTGGCAACTTCCTCATCAATCTTCTCTTCACTATTACCAGCTTAAATGCTAGATTATATGTTAGAATGTAATATGCTTCAGAAGATGTTTTTCCTACCCGTGGGTCTTTATGTGTGTATGTAGAAGATACAGAGTCTGCAGAAGGGTCACGACCCAAACCGTCACCCATTCCTTCTCTCCAGAGACGCTGGCTGTCCTGCTGAGTTACTCCAGCTTTTTGTGTCCATCTAGATAGCTCCAGTTGCTGTCCCTTCAGGCAAGTCATATGATGTGTGTTGTCACCAGAAGTCTGAGATGTTTTAAATGTGCTGGAAGTCATCTGCAAGCCTGGTTGGATGGTGATCAATGGCTGTGAATGGTGAATACTAACGGCTCACTAAATCACAGCAGTTTGATCTGCAGCTGAGGCAGCTTCAGGACAAATCAGTTGCCTCAAACACCACAAAGCTGTACTCAGCAAGCTGGTCGTGTGTGTGTGTAAAACACAGACCAAGAAGCAGCGCTCGTTCAACCAGTCTGTGGAGAGTGGGAAGAGGAACATCACCGACCCTCAGATCTGTGAGTCCCAGGCATTGTGACTTGCACTGTGTATGTTCTGTGCTCCATGGTGAAGAGTTGTATAGTGCTATGGTATATGTATCTCTCTGTGAATATCTTTTACATCAGAGTCTGAAACCTGGAGATGATGCATTGACATTAAGACATTTTCCTTCTCTCTGTTGGCAGGCCCACCAGTTAATGTCACCTGCAACATATTTATCAACAGTTTTGGCTCAATAGCAGAGACTACCATGGTAAGTCAACCTTAAACCTTCACAGTAACTAACGATAAGTAGTCTGTGACAATCTGTGATTTCAACAACATTGGGGCTATCTTTACATTTCAAGTACAGTGGTGTTTTGCAAAGCACAAGTGATAGGAGCAAAATTAGGCCATTCGGCCCATCAAATCTACTCTGCCATTCAATCTCTCCCTCTCAATCCCATTCTCCTGCCTTCTCCCCATAACCCCTGACACCCGTACTAATCAACAATCTATCTATCTCTGCCTTAAAAATATCCACTGACTTGTGACCTCCACTGCCTTCTGTAGCAAAGAATTCCACAGATTCACCACCCTCTGACTAAAGAAATTCCTCCTCATCTCCTTCCTCAAGGAACGTCCTTTAATTCTGAGGCTGTGACCTCTAGTCCTAGACTCTCCCACTAGTGGAAACATCCTCTCCACATCCACTCTATCCAGGCCAATATCGTTATCTTTATCAGCGTGAAAGGTAGGATTTACTCTTAAGGCAAATGAAAAGATGCAGCTGATCTGGGATTGTCTGCTGAGAAAATGAACTTTGGTCTTTCTCTGTTGCCCAGTTTATATACAAATGCCAAATCAAGTCCGACACAAAAATTGGGCTAAGGTATATTAAATCAACAGTGACCTAAACCTGAAATCATGCACATAGTCGGCGCAGTATCCGGCAGCACCACATCCATCGCAGCTCCACCACACGGCTGCATGTGTGTAACTGCACCACACGGCTGCATGTGTGTAACTGCACCACACGGCTGCATGTGTGTAACTGCACCACACGGCTGCATGTGTGTGCACAACGGCTGCATGTGTGTAACTGCACCACACGGCTGCACACAGGGCTACACTGTAACTGTAAACACCACACGGGCTGCACGTGTGACAGCTACATGTGTGTAACTGCTACGGCTGCACACACACACGTGTGTAACTCCACCCACGGCTGCACGTGTGTAATCTCCCACGACCACACGTGTGCTCCACCACACGCTGCACGTGTGTAACTACGGGCTACACTGTAACTCCACCACACGGCTGCATGTGTGACTGCACCACACGGCTGCATGTGTGTAACTCCACCACACGGCTGCATGTGTGTAACTGCACCACACGGCTGCACGTGTGTAACTGCACCACACGGCTGCATGTGTGTAACTCCACCACACGGCTGCATGTGTGTAACTCCACCACACGGCTGCATGTGTGTAACTCTCCATGACAGGGCTACACGTCTGTAGCTCCACCACAGGGCTGCACATCTGCCTGCGATGGGCATCAGCTGTGAATTCACACTCTATCTGGCAGGAAGGGTTCTACATGCAGGCTGCTCTGGCAGGTTAGAATGGATGGATCCAGGGAGGGATAGCTGACTGGATAATCACAGAGTCATACAGTGTGGAAACAGGCCCTTCGGCCCAACTTGCCCACACCAACCAACATGTCCCATCTACACTTGTCCCACCTGCCCATGTTTGGTTCATATCCCTCTAAACCTGTCCTATCCATGTAACTGTCTAAATGTTTATTAAATGTTGCGATAGTCCCAGCCTCAGCTACCTCCTCCAGCAGCTTGTTCCATACACCCACCACAATTTGTGAAAAAGCTACTCCTCAGGTTCCTATTAAATCATTCCGCTCTCCAGAGACTTGGCTTCATAAAAGGAAACAGCGGGTGATGTTGTTTTTTGGACAGGAGGTCTGCGACTAGCGGTGCGCCTCAGAGTTCAATGCTGGGCCCATTGCTGTCAGATATGAGGCCCAAATCTGCTCACGACATTCCAAACGTGGCCTGACCAGCGCCTTATAGAGTCTCAGCATTACATCCCTATTTTAGTGGTTTAGTCCTCTTGAAATAAATGCTAGCATGCAAGATGGTTGTCAAAAACACTGCCAATGGAGTGTACCTTTAAATGGGCACAAACGCAACAAAACAAAGGCGTTAATCCTGGTCGTACTGTGGGTGATCGGTGAAGGTAGCTGCGGTGAACATGGGCACTGACTCTCCTCGCAGGTAACAGCGTCAAGTCAGAGCCCAGAGACACAGGTGACGGCAGCTTGTGAAGGTGACTGGGGAGAACATAGGCACTGACATACTTTGTGTATCTGACCCTGAGATACAGGTAAAGGTGGGTGAACATGACCACTGCACCACTGGGAACAGATCAGTGTGTGTGTCTGACCCCAGAGACACTGGTGAAGGGGGTCAGGGAGAACAACCCGAAACGTCGCCTATCCATGTTCTCCACAGATGCTGCCTGGCCCGCTGAGGTACTCCAGCACTCTGTGAAACGTCGCCTATCCATGTTCTCCACAGATGCTGCCTGACCCGCTGAGTTACTCCAGCACTCTGTGCCTCTTTTTGTAAACCAGCACCTGCAGTTCATTGTGTTTAAAATTTTAAAGTTCTGATCTTTTCGCTAGAAGTGGTCAGAAATTGAGTATAATTAATGTACATTAGATGTTGGTCAGTGGGTATTTCTCATCTGGAACAAGAGTTTAAGTGAATTGTTAACTGAATTGTGAGAGTTTACCACGATGAGGAATGAGCTTGGTGAATGTCATGGCTCTTGGGTAATTATGCAGAATAAAAGATGGGTTGCTAACAAGAGTTGGATGTGAACCTCGATGCCGTATTTCACGCGGTGATGCCTCACATCTGAAGGCTCTTTGCTGATTAATACAAGAGGCAAAGCCTGCTGATTCAACACTGCCACGATCGGTGAGACGGTACGGATGTTTGGCAGAACTGGGCCCTTTGGGTTGGTACCGGGTGGGAAATGTTTTGTTCGTTCACAGGATGAACGAAAACACTTCGGCTTCGCAGCCTTCAAATATTCTCTGCTGACGCTCCGTGTTGTGACACGGCCTTGGATGCGGAACCTGTAATGACGCCAGCTCTGAGGAGACGTGGATGAATTTCCCAAAGGTTCAGTTTAGGTTAATGTCACGTGTACGAGGTACGGTGAAATGCTTTCATGGTGTTACCACAGCCCCCCTCTCCTCACAGCAAGAGGTCGGAGGGAAGGTGCAGATGTCGGCCTCGATTTCTGCTGCATTGGTGCGGCAGCAGCTAAGCCATGGGTTTGCAATCTGGAGGAGTGTAAATGGGGGGGGGGGAATCGCAGAATCCCAGCATACTCCTTGCCCTTCACCCATCCTTGCTGCCCCTCGATCAACAACGGGATAGCAGATAATTGCTGTTGCAAGTGCTTGGTCCATGATCAAGAGCTGGGAAACACTGCAGACCAGAGAAAGATATGCAGCTATAGACATATGGCTCCTCCTGGCCTACACCTGCACCTATTGTCTATTGTCTATTGTATTGGCTTCTGACCGCTCCACTCCACCAACTCAACTGATCCAGTGGTCAAAAGTGATTTATTGTCACATCTGATATTCTTTTCTTCCAAGCATCCAGTAGAGTTTTGCCTTAGCCAAGCACATCCTCGGTGAGCAAAGTGTACAGAAATAGTCCACAGGTCCCGGTACACAAGAGGCACCATGTTGTGGATCCATATTCCAAATCCAGTCCGCGCTCCAGCTGTTATGAGTGGTGCCCGATCCAGGCGAGTCCCAGGCTGCTGCCGGGCCTCCAGCCGCAGCCTTCCTTGGTCGTGTGGACCACCAGTGACCCCACATCCCTCTCTTCTCCTCGCTCCGTCCACCTTTGTTCCCCGGGGGTGGGAGCCTCCCACAGCCGACCTCCAGGGCGCAAACCCCAAGTGGGTCAGAACCCACCTTCCCAGCTCAGAAGAGGAGCAAGTTGAAGAGCAGTCCGTGTGGAGGATCCATTCTTTACACTAGCTGAGGGTGGATGCTGTACAGTGTAGGAATGAACTGCAGATGCTGGTTTACACTGAAGATAAACACACAATGCTGGAGTAACTCAGCGGGACAGGCAGCATCTGTGGAGAGAAGGAATGGGTGACGTTTCGGGTCGAGGCCCTTCTTCAGACTTCAGATGCTGTAGGAACTGGGACAGCCGTCTGTCTCCATGTGTATGTGTCGTGCTGTTCCCTGCATCTCACTGACTCTTGCCTGCAGTTTCTGGGTCAGATGCTGCTGCAGAATGCTCTGCTTTTCTTTCATCTGGTTAATCCCGTTGTGTGATTAGATGGATAGGCACGGCTTTTGATCTTTGTGTGTAACAGGAAATTGTGTGCATGAGGGCAATGTTGGCAGCTGGATATCTCTGCTCAACGTTCTTGTTCCTAAAGCTGCCCAGAGCAGAGCGCACTGCGGGGAGCGTAGTGACGGGTCCTCTGGGCTTTGCACGTCCTCAATCACAGAGAAAATCTTCAAGGTTTCCAGCTCATTAATTAAGTTGTTTCTGTATCGTTTGGATGATGGCATTCAGCCAACAAATGTGGAATGAAAGTCAATAACCTTGCGTCAATTCTATTAACAGTTTGGCTTCAGGTTGCCTGACTAATCCTGAAATATGCACCAGCAAAAGACACAGAGTGCTGGAGTAACTCAGCGGGTCAGGCAGCATCTGTGGAGAACATGGATAGGTGACGTTTCACAGAGTGCTGGAGTAACTCAGCGGGTCAGGCAGCATCTGTGGAGAACATGGATAGGTGACATTTCACAGAGTGTGCTGGAGTAACTCAGCGGGTCAGGCAGCATCTGTGGAGAACATGGATAGGTGACGTTTCACAGAGTGCTGGAGTAACTCAGCGGGTCAGGCAGCATCTGTGGAGAACATGGATAGGTGACATTTCGGGGCAGGACCCTTCTTCATGCTGATTGTAGTGGGGGGGGGGGGTGGGGAGAAAGCTGGAAGAGAGGTGGGGGTGGGACACTGCATGAACCAATCCCCGTGCTAAACTCAAAAGCCCACTCAATCAAAACACAACAAATATTTCCTTTAACCTTCCAGATCTATGATTTAAAGGAAGTTGAGGTTCGAATCTGATCAAAAAATCGTTTCCCAGCATCAAATAGCCACTGTCATAGTCATCGAGCTGTACAGCACAGAAACCGGCCCTTCTGCCCACCTTGACAATGCTGTCCAAGTTGGCATATTGGGCTTGTCCCATTTGCCTGCATTTGGGCCGTAGCCCTCCAAACCCTTCCGACCATAGGACATAGAACAGGTCAGCACAGGAACAGGCCCTTCGGCCCATAATGTCTATGCCGAACATGATGCCATGACTAACCTTTAAATGCCTGGATATGATCCACATGCCTCCATTCCCTACATATTCCTGAGCCCATCCAGAAGTCTGTAAAGTGCCTCATCTACTCCACCAACACATGACCCTGCAGCATGTTCCAGCGACCCCCCCCCCCCCACCCCAACCACTCTGTATAAAAACGCCCCACACATCTCCTTTCAACTTTGACCCTCTGACCTTAATGTTATGCTCCTAGTCTCTGCCATCTCTACTCTGTGGAAAAGGTTGTGCCGGTCTATTCCACCTCTCACCTCTGCATATTTCTATCCATATGTTAATAGATCATGAGGGGCATGGATATAGTGAACGCTCAGTCTTTTTCCAGAATAGAGGATTGTACAGCTGGAGGGCACAGGCTTAAGGGGAGAGGAGACAGAGTTAAGAGGGACCTCAGGGGCAACATTTGCACTTGGGGAAGTCGGTATCGAGAACAAGCTGCCAGAGAAAGCTATAGAAGCCGATAGAAAGACGTAGCAGATATTAGCGCAGAGTTATGTCCTGCTCTATCACTCTCTATGATACAGATGCCACTAGAAATCAGACTGACTTCAGTCCTGCTTTAATAACGCAGTATTTATACAGAATAACTGTCAATTATATGTAAACTGCACATGCCTGTGTCACAGTAATAAAAGATCATGCTTGTGAGACACAAGATCACATAAACCATACCCTAGATCACAGGTGGTTCAGCTACAGGTACATATCAACACACGAGCTCGAAACAAGGGTAGGTCATTCAGCCTCTCCAGCCTGCTGGGCCAGTACCAAGGTCTGATTTAATAGTATCTCAGTTCCCATTCCCCATCCACCCTGGTAATGTTTAGAGATACAGCATGAAACAGGCCCTTCGGCCCACCAAATCCTTGCTGACCATCATTCGCCCATTTCATATTATCCCACTTTGTCATCCACTCCCTAACATTGGGGGCAATTAACCTATAAACCAGGATGTCCTTGGGATGTAGGAGGAAACCGGAGCACCCGGAGGAAATTGACGTGGTCACAGGGAGAACATGCAAACTCCACACAGACATCACCCGGGGTCATGATTGAACGTGGGTATCTGGCGCTGTAAGGCTGAGGCTGTACTAGATCTGCTCCGAGGATAAACACTGCTGCTTGTGGCAGAGGTCCAGGGTCCACAGCCTGGAGACAAAAACCTACTGCAGGCATGAGGAAGTAAGGAGGGAGGGAGAAGCCATGTTATTCAGATCCAAATAAGGAATTCAACTGGAGCAAAGAAAGAGACCTGATTGTTGCGGGCAGATTATTAGCCCAGGATGAATCACCCTGAAGTGCTGAGGAGAATTAGCAAACACAGCAGGGAGGCGCAGCGGTAGAGTTGCTGCCTCACACGCCGGAGACCCGGGATCAATCCCGACCACGGGCGCTGTCTGTACGGAGTTTGCACGTTCTCCCCGTGACCTGCCTGGGTTTCTCCAAGATCTGCAATTTCCTCCCACACTCCAAAGACGGACAGGTTTGTAGGTTAATTGGCTTGTGTTTGTATACTTGTGTAAGTGTAAATTGTCCCTAGTGTGTGTAGGCTAGTGTTAATATGCGGGGATCGCTGGTCGGCACGGACTCGCTGGGCCGAACGGCCTGTTTCCGCACTATATCTCTAAACTAAAATCAAATAAAAGATTGGCAGAAAATACACAAGAGAATCCAAAGATTTTCTACGGCCTGTGAATTGTAAAATGAAGGGGCTGGTGAGAAAGACGCATGGGTGAGGTTGCAAGAGAGCTCTTTACACTGATCATTGCCAGTGAATGTGGTGTTGTCTGCTTCTTGGTAAAGGTGGATGGTGTGGTGTGCAATAACAAGGAACTGCAGATGCTGGTTTATACCAAAGATATTCACAGAGCGCTGGAGTAACTCAGCGGGTCAGGCAGCATCTGTGGAGAACATGGATAGGTGACGTTTCACAGAGTGCTGGAGTAACTCAGCGGGTCAGGCAGCATCTGTGGAGAACATGGATAGGTGACGTTTTGGTCGGGACCCTTCCTCAGTGGATGTGATGGTGCTGAATGGGCCACAGATGGGTGCTGGGAGTTTTGGGGTTGCAGGTTGGTCTCAGGTTTAATGGGTGTGAGTTGCAGTTAATGAATGGACAGTTAATGCTGTTCCAACCAGCAATGCCTACTTGCTGTGAATGAATTCTAAATCTCCCAATCCAAAAATGTCATAGCTTTAACATATTTTCCTGAACCTTCTGAACATCCATAACACTTCATGGCCCCTGGACCCTGGCGTTTTGGGGTTATAAATTAGTTTTATACACATGTAATATGTCCCCCTCGTGCTAAACTATATGAGGCAGTCAATACAATATTTTATTAAAGCTCTCTGAAGCTCAGCATTCACATTTAACAAGCCTTCAGAGTCCCAACCAGATGAAAAATGGTATGGTTTTATCAGTACAGTATATAAATATTTTTACAATTTCCATCTGACACACTGGCACATACAGCTGGTTGAAGGGATCTTCATCTTCAAATACAAGTTCATTGTGAAATATAGAGCTGCTGTATGTACAGGTACAATGAGTAGCCTCGCTGGCAACATTCTTGCTATTGAGGGAGTGCAACGTATGTTTACAAGGTTAATTCCCGGGATATATGCTGAGAGAATGGAGTGGCTGGGCTTATATACATGGAAATACAAGGATGAGAGGATATCTCATTGAAACATATAAGATTATTAAGGGTTTGGACACGCTGGAGACAGGAAGCATGTTCCCGATGTTGGGGGAGTTCAGAACCAGGGGCCACCGTTTAAGAATCAGGAGATGAGGAAATTGTTTCTCACAGAGAGTTGTGAATGTGTGGAATTCTCTGCCTCAGAGGACAGTGGAGGCCGGTTCTCTGGATACTTTCAAGAGAGAACTAGATAGGGCTCTTAAAGATAGCGGAGTCTGGGGATATGGGGAGAAGGCAGGAACGGGGTTCTGATTGGGGATGATCAGCCATTCCAATCTTCTAAACCTTTCCAATCCATGTACCCTGCCTAAATGCTAAATGCCTAAATTGAGGCATGCCTGGTGTAGGTGCTTTTGATGAATATAACATGCAGAAATCTCACATCTCCCCATCAGTGTGACCTTGGTTAGATGTTTCACAATCTCCCCTCCAATTGAAGCTTGCTTTTGGATGCAGCTTTCAAAGGGAAATTAGTCTGCAAGTTTTATGTGCCAGTAAAGATGAATATTAAATAGGTAAAGCCATTAGCACCAAATGTGGATTGTTAGACGGTGAATTATTGAATACAAATACCTTGCTGGGTGCAGGCAGCGCTGGTGATATCATAACTGTCAACTCCAGGTAGTTGCTGACGAGCTGCCAAAGCTGCAATGCATGTTTTATATCTCGCATTCACCTCATGTAATATGTTCATAATTTGTACTTTGTAATCTTGTACAAAGTTAACAAGTGCAGTTGGGTAAACAACAGTGTGTGCAGAAATGATTGATTAGCTGTGTAGGAAGGAACTGCAGATGGTGATTTACACCGAAGATAGACACAAAATGCTGGAGTAACTCAGCGGGACAGGCAACATCTCTGAGAGAAGGGATAGGTGACGTTTCAGGTCGAGACCCTTCTTCAGACATATTCAGACTTATTGATTAGCTCTCTGACTATTACCATCTGCTTGGTTCTCCTCCAGGCGTGCAACTGCCCTTCAATTGTTCCACCGTTAACCTACACTGAGGGGTGGGTCTGTGGCATGCGGAGGAAAACCTCTGGTTACTCACACTGAGTGTAACCACATCCCTGGGTGAGGTCAGACCCTGTACCCTGGATCACAAAGGCAGCATGACCAACGTTATCCCAACCTGCTCATCGCTGCTTCTCCACTCCATCTGACATTACAGTTGGGCACAGAGGAGTTGAAGGTGTAAAAGGCTTGAACATCAGCGTAAGCAGTGGGGAGTCACTGGGAAGCTGCAGCATGCTGGACAGTGGTCTGGGAGAAGCTGCAGCGTGCCGGACGGTGGTCTGGGAGAAGCTGCAGCGTGCCGGACGGTGGTCTGGGAGAAGCTGCAGCGTGCCGGACGGTGCAGCATGCCGGACGGTGGTCTGGGAGAAGCTGCAGCGTGCCGGACGGTGGTCTGGGAGAAGCTGCAGGGGGGAGAGTACAGCAGATTGGAACAAGAGTTAGTTTAGCCTCCTCGTTGGGTGAACAAGGACTGTAGTTTTCTGACCGGTGAGATCGATGATCAGAGTGTGGGAGTGACACTATTCAGTTCAATTCAGTTAGTTACTGTCATGTGTAGAACATAGGACATGGACAATAGGTGCAGGCCATTCAGCCCTTCGAGCCAGCACCAGCATTCAACATGATCATGGCTGATCATCCTAAATACTAGAAACTAAAGTACAGTGAAAAGCTTGAAGTAACTGTGGGAATTCTACACCAGTGAAATGCTTCCTGTATGTCAAGGGATGATTGTCCCACTGGAAACAGCTCATGTTTTGCTTCAGGGAGGAACTTCATTTTGCTGGACACAAGGAACTGCAAATGCCGGAATCTTAAGCAAAACACAAAGTGCTGGAGGAACTCAAGGAGTGAGGCAGCATCTATGGATGGAATGGATAAATAATGTTTCAGGTCGAGAACCTTCTTCAGACAGCTTTACTTTGGATTGAGTTACTCCAGTACTTTGTGTTTTTAAACCAGCATCTGCAGTTCCTTGTTACCATCGGCTGACTCTGTCTTCAGTAGCTAGGCTCGTTCTTATGGCATTGTAGTAAAAATTCCACAGCCATAAGTGTATTTAGACAATAGGTGCAGGAGTAGGACATTCAGCCCTTCGAGCCATGGCTGATCATCCACAATCAGTATCCTGTTCCTGCCTTCCCCCATATCCCTTGAGTCCGCTATCTTTAAGAGCTCTTTATTTGTTTATTCTTGATAATTTATTTCTAACAGAGTGATGAAACATTTAAACAGCAAACTGCCTCGTGCCACATAAACACAGAGACCAGACTTCAATAATATTTCATTAATTAAAATAGCTCAGAACTGACAGTGTAATTAAAAATAAGATTTTGAATGAAATTTTAATTAACACATTCTGTACCTCGGGTAAATGAGAGGTCAAACGCGATTGCATTTAATTCGGGTAAATGTGAGGTGTTGTACTTTGGGGCAGGACCGACGCAGTCAACGCGAGGTCCCACGGGAGTGGTGGAGAATAGAGAGACCCAGGGATTAGGTCCAAAGTTCCCGGAACGAGGCAGCACAGGTTGCAGCTGTACAAGATGTTGGGAAGACCACATTTAGTTACTGATTACAATTTTGGTTGCACTGCTATAGGAAGGATGCTGCTAAACTGGAAATGCTTCATAGAAACATAGAAACATAGAAACATAGACAATAGGTGCAGGAGTAGGCCATTCGGCCATTCAATATGGTCATGGCTGATCATCCAACTCAGTATCCCGTACCTGCCTTCTCTCCATACCCCCTGATCCCTCTAGCCACAAGGGCCACATCTAACACCCTCTTAAATATAGCCAATGAACTGGCCTCAACTACCTTCTGTGGCAGAGAATTCCACAGACTCACCACTCTCTGTGTGAAAAATGATTTTCTCATCTCGGTCCTAAAAGACTTCCCCCTTATCCTTAAACTGTGACCCCTTGTTCTGAACTTCCCCAACAATCTTCCTGTATCTAACCTGTCCAACCCCTTAAGAATTTTGTACGTTTCTATAAGATCCCCCCTCAATCTTCTAAATTCTAGTGAGTACAAGCCGAGTCTATCCAGTCTTTCTTTATATGAAAGTCCTGACATCCCAGGAATCAGTCAGATTTACAAGGATCCATACCAGGTCTGGGTGCTTTCAGTTAGGATAGACCTTTATTCCTGGAACAGAAGGCTGATGAGAGATCTTCAAGAAGTTTGTGACATAGATAATGTGAATAGCCACAGTCCTTCTCCTGTGGTAGGAGAGCCAAAAACTAAAGGGCAGAGGTTTAACCATATAACCATATAATATTGTAGCTTCCCACATTGAATTTATATCTTAATCCTAAATGTCCACAGGAGATACCAGTCAACCTAGTCTTTACGTTTAAGAGAGAACTGCAGATGCTGGTTAATGCAAAGGTAGACACACAATGCTGGAGAAACTCAGCGGGAGAGGCAGCATCTATGGAGAGAAGGAACTGGCGATGTTTCATGTCGAGACCCTTCTTCAGACTGATGTCGGGAGAGGGGGCAGGACAAAGAAAGAATGTATGCGGATACAATAGAACTGGTGGGAGAACTGGGAAGGAGGAGGGGATGGAGAGAGAAAGCAGGGGCTACAAGCAGTTAGAGAACCATTGTTAAAACCTCGACTTTAGTAAATGGGTTTACAAAGGTCCCAGATGGTCTGTGAAGCAGGCAGCGTGAATCACACATGGAACTAACCATATAACAACCATATAACAATTACAGCACGGAAACAGGCCCTCTCGGCCCTTCCAGTCCGTGCCGACCATTTGTTTTCCCCTAGTCCCATCTACCTGCACTCAGACCATACCCCTCCATTCCCTTCACGTCCATATACCTATCCACTTTACTCTTAAATGTTAAAATCGATCCCGCCTCCACCACTTCTGCTGGAAGCTCATTCCACACAGCCACCACCCTCTGAGTAAAGAAGTTACCCCGAAAACTCTGTCCCTTAATTCTCATGTCATGCCCTCTTGTTTGAATCTTCCCTACCCTCAATAGGAAAAACGTATCCACGTCAACTCTGTCTATCCCTTTCATCATTTTAAAGACCTCAATCAAGTCCCCCCTTAACCTTCTGCGCTCCAAAGAATAAAGACCTAACTTGTTCAACCTTTCTCTGTAACATAGTTGCTGGAACCCTGGCAACATTCTAGTAAATCTCCTCTATACTCTCTCTATTTTGTTGACATCCTTCCTATAACTAGGCGACCAAAATTGTACACCATACTCCAGAATTGGTCTTACCAATGCCTTGTACAATTTTAACATTACTTCCCTACTCCTATATTTAATGCTCTGATTTATAAAGGCCAGCACACCAAAGGCTTTCTTTACCACCCTATCTACATGCGATTCCACCTTCAGGGAACTATGCACAGTTATTCCTAGATCCCTCTGTTCCACAGCATTCCTCAATTCCCTACCATTTACCATATACGTCCTATTTTGATTTGTCCTGCCAAGATGTAGCACTTCACACTTATCAGCATTAAACTCCATCTGCCATCTTTCAGCCCACTTTTCCAAATGGCCCAAATCTCTCTGTAGACTTTGAAAATCTACTTCATTATCCACAACACCACCTATCTTAGTATCATCTGCATACTTACTTATCCAATTTTCCCACCCCATCATCCAGATCATTGATGTACATGACAAACAACAGTGGACCCAACACAGATCCCTGAGGCACCCCACTGGTCACCGGCTTCCAACCTGACAAACAGCCATCCACCATTACTCTCTGACATCTCCCATTCAGCCACTGTTGAATCCATCTTGCTACTCCGCCATTAACACCCAAAGATTGAACCTTCTTAACCAACCTTCCATGGGGAACCTTGTCAAAGGCCTTACTGAAATCCATATAGACAACATCCACTGCTTTACCCTCATCAATTTCCCTAGTTACTGCTTCAAAAAATTCAAGAAGGTTTGTCAAACATGACCTTCCAGGCACAAATCCATGTTGACTGTTCCTGATCAGACCCTGTTTATCCAGATGCTTATATATATTATCTCTAAGTATCCTTTCCATTAATTTGCCCACCACTGACGTCAAACTAACAGGTCTATAATTGCTAGGTTTATTCTTTGAACCCTTTTTAAACAATGGAACAACATGCGCAGTACGCCAATCCTCCGGCACTATTCCCGTTTCTAATGACATTTGAAATATTTCTGTCATAGCTCCTGCTATTTCTACACTGACTTCCCTCAATGTCCTAGGGAATATCCTGTCAGGACCTGGAGACTTATCCACTTTTATATTTTTCAAAAGCGTCAGTACTTCCTCCTCTTTGAATCTCATAGTTTCCATAGCTACTCTACTTTTTCCCCTTAACTCACAGAGTTCAATAGCCTTCTCCTTGGTGAATACCGAAGAAAATAAATTGTTCAATATCTCCCCCATCTCTTTTGGCTCTGCAGATAGCTGTCCATTCTGGTTCTCTAATGGTCCAATTTTATCCCTCGTTATCCTTTTGCTATTAATATAGCTGTAGAAACCCTTTGGGTTTACTTTCACCTTTCTTGCCAAAGCAACCTCATATCTTCTTTTAGCCTTCCTAATTTCCTTCTTAAGATTCTTTTTACATTCTTTATACTCCTCTAGCATCTCATTTACTCCATGCCTCCTATAATTATTGTAGATATCTCCTTTTTTCGAAACAAGTGTCCAATTTCCCTTGAAAACCATGGCTCTTTCCAATTTTTACTATTTCCTTTCAACCTAACAGGGACATAAAGATTCTGTACTCTTACAATTTCCCCTTTAAATGTCCTCCATTTCTCTTCTACATCCTTCCCATGAAACAAAGTGTCCCAATTCACTCCTTTAAAATCCTTACGCATTCCCTCAAAGTTAGCCTTTCTCCAATCAAAAATCTCCACCCTAGGTCCAGTTCTGACTCTCTCCATAATTATATTGAAACTAATGGTATTGTGATCACTGGTCCCGAAGTGCTCACCAACGCATACCTCCGTCACCTGACCTGCCTCATTTCCTAACAGGAGGTCCAGCACTGCCCCTTCTCTGGTCGATACCTCTATGTACTGCTGCAAAAAACTATCCTGCACACATTTTACAAACTCCAAACCATCCAGCCCATTTACAGAATGTGTTTCCCAGGTCTATTTTTGGAAAATTGAAATCTCCCACAATCACTACCTTGTGCTTACTACTAATATCTGCTATCTCCTTACATATTTGCTCTTCCAATTCACGCTCCCCATTTGGCGGTCTATAATACACCCCTAAAAGTGTTGCTACACCGTTCCCACTTCTCAGTTCCACCCAAATAGCCTCCCTAGACGAGCCCTCTAATCTATCCTGCCAAAGCACTGCTGTAATATCTTCTCTGACAAGCAATGCAACACCTCCCCCTCTGGTCCCTCCAATTCTATCACACCTGAAGCAACGAAATCCTGGAATATGTAGTTTCCAATCACAGCCCTCCTGCAACCATGTTTCACTGATTGCCACAACATCATATTTCCAGGTGTCAATCCAGGCTCTAAGTTCATCCACCTTACTTACAATGCTCCTAGCATTAAAATATATACATTTTAGAAACCCACCATCCCTTATTCTCTGTCTATTATCTTTTTCATCTTTCTCGCCTATATTTTGGATCCGAGTGCTTCCCTTCTCTGCCTCTTGCCCCACACCCTGACCCCTAGCCCCCTCTACCCGAGTCCCTCCCCCCAGCCTTTCTAGTTTAAAGTCGCCCCAGTAGCCTTTGCTTAAGGTGAGTGGGGAAAGCTTTCAAAGGGACCTGAGGGGCAACCTTTCCACAGAGGGTGAGGAGTGTATTGCACAAGCTGTCAGAGAAGTGGTAGAGGTGGTACAATCATGGCATTCAAATAATTTAGACAGGTTCATGGATAGGAACATGTGCCAAATGTAGACAAATGAAACAAACTCAGTTAGGCAACTTGGTGGGCATGTTGTGCCGAATGGCCTGTGTCCATGGTTTATCACTATGACTATTTTGCATTAGGTGATCTCGCAATGTGGTGAAGTTGTCTTAAACTGATACATTGATGACGGAATGATGCTAATGTCTCCCGAGTAGAAATTGGCTATGCAGGGCCGGCCTTAAGCCGATTGGACCTATTGCTCCCAATTGGGCCCCGCACCTCCTAAGGCCGGCCCTAGGTCTATGAACTGTTCAAGTTTAAATCCAAGTCACCATGATTGTTTCTGCTGCTTTTCCTTCACCTTCTGCCAGTTAATTTACATTTGGAGATAGAAATTCCACTCTGGTGTTGGCACCATGTAGTAATGATCAGTTCCACCTGATACGGGGTTACATTTAGGCCAGACTGCCATCCACAGAGGATGGCTTATTACCCCAAGCAGGTTCTATCAGTAGAACCAGTAGAACACCTAAACCAGCAGTGTTCTTCCAGGTTAACTTTAAAACTACAGACCATCAGTACAGAAGAACAGGAGTTATTGAAATATGCAAACAGGAAATGGCTGGATGAAACTAATTAGAGATATAGAGTTGTAGGGTGGCACAGAGGTGCAGAGGTAGAGTTGCTGCCACTTAGCGCCAGACACGCGGGTTAGATCCTGACTACAGGTTCTGTCTGTTTGGAGTTTGTACGTTCTCCTCGTGACCTGCATGGGTTTTCTCCAAGATCTCCGGTTTCCTCCCACACTCCAAAGACGTGCAGGTTTGTAAGGCAATTGGCTTCTGTAGATTGTAAATTGTCCCCAGTGTGTGTGTAGGATAGTGTCAGTGTGCGGGGATCACTGGTCGGCGTGGACCCGGTGGGCCAAAGGGCCTGTTTCCACGTTGTATCTCTAAAACTCAACTAAAGTAAGAAAAAACTGTACAGCACAGCAACAGGCCCTCGGCCCACCTTGCCCATGTTGACTAAGTTGGCATTCCATGCCAGTCCCATTATCTTGCATTTGGCCCATGTCCCTCTGTCTAAACCCTTCATACACATCGAGATGTCCAGATGACTTTCAAATTCTGAACTCTGGGAAGTGATCATGGCTCATAATTCAGATGATGTTAAGGGGAAAGTAGATGAAAGTGGGAGCGAAAGCCTTGAAAAAGATTGAAAAACATATTCTGCCACCGAATTTCTCTGGCAATTCCAAAATGCACAGCCTTCCAAGAACAAACACCCATGTTCCACGTATATATTTACATGTCATTAGTGTCTGCACACAACAGTATTGTCTATGATCAAAATGCCTTCCATTCTTCACCATTCCCCACATATACATGGATCCAACTAGCAGTGGATATATATTGTATACAGTCACCATCTCATTGCTGCCGAGGTTACTGTGTGCCAGCTGTCTGTGGCATTTGTCAAGTGCCCTTTATCCTGTATCTGTACACTGTGGACGGCTCGATTGTAATCATGTATAGTCTTTCCGCTGACTGGATGGTACATAGCAAAGGTTTCTGCTATACCAAGGTACAGGTGACAATAATAAATTTAACAAAGCTAGCTGTAGATTCTCACCGCCACATTGCCGTGGGCCCCACTGTGAACAGATTCTCTCTCTATCTCTGCAGGATTACCGGTTAAACATCTTCCTGCGGCAGCAATGGAACGACCCACGATTGGCCTACAGCGAGTTTCCCGATAACTCACTGGATCTCGATCCCTCCATGTTGGATTCTATTTGGAAACCAGATTTGTTCTTTGCCAATGAAAAAGGTGCTCATTTTCACGAAATTACGACAGACAACAAATTGCTGCGAATTTTTAAAACTGGTAACGTCCTCTACAGTATCAGGTAAGCAGCAGTCATGTGGAACTGGGTGAGGAGATTAACCATAAAGTAGCAGTCAGAACATGGAACTCAGTATAGGTAGAGTATTGTAAGCAGGCAAGTATCGCCAAGCAAAGCATGAGAAATAGCAGCAGAGACAATGGAAAATACTCAGCTGGTCAGGCAGCGTCTAGAAAAGAAATCATGTTCATGTTTCATGTTTCAAGAGGTTTCCATGGTCATGTTGAACAGGACCGGTCCTTACTTGCTGCAACGTTTCAGGTACATATCATATACGTATATAATAGACAATGATACAATGAACTATCAGTTGTGCCAGGTAACCTGATATCAGGTCAGCAGGTAACATAGATAATCAGGTAACACATATCAAATAAAGATACCATAAACAATAATACAATCGGCTACCAGGTAACCAGGCCATAACAGTGCAAACCAAAGTTGTAGTGCAGACTTACCCAGAGTCTGCAGTAGTTTGGTGCTGAGGTGGATTGTGGTTAGTGTTGTACAAAGGTGGGTCAGAGCCCGATGGTTGTTGGGGAGAAGCTGTTCTTGAACCTGGAGTTCACGGTTCTCAGGCTCCTGATATCCATCGGCCTGGAACTGCATACACAACTCTGATTAGGACCAGGAACCAAGGAGGTCCAGGGTTTCATCGAACTTCCCAATACACATCTGGCTGTATCTGGTTGTACGAGATGTACCACATCTGGCTCGTGTGTGAGTTTTGGCACTAACCACCATGGAATTATTTGTGTTCTTTGGCTTTGTGACTGCTGTATTATAAGCATCGGTCTCTGACACAGTCAATGGCCAGTGTCAGGTCCAGATTACTGGAGGTTGCACTTTAACCCATTATTCCATAGCTGCTAATAGGAGTTAATCTCATACCTTGCATTAGAGGGTGGTGGTTGTGTGGAATGAGCTTCCAGCAGAAGTGGTGGAGGCAGGATCGATTTTAACATTTAAGAGTAAAGTGGATAGGTATATGGACGTGAAGGGAATGGAGGGGTATGGTCTGAGTGCAGGTAGATGGGACTAGGGGAAAATAAATGGTCGGCACGGACTGGAAGGGCCGAGAGGGCCTGTTTCCGTGCTGTAATTGTTATATGGTTGTTATATGGTTAGTTCCATGTGTGATTCACGCTGCCTGCTTCACAGACCATCTGGGACCTTTGTAAACCCATTTACTAAAGTCGAGGTTTTAACAATGGTTCTCTAACTGCTTGTAGCCCCTGCTTTCTCTCTCCATCCCCTCCTCCTTCCCAGTTCTCCCACCAGTTCTACTGTATCCGCATACATTCTTTCTTTGTCCTGCCCCCTCTCCCGACATCAGTCTGAAGAAGGGTCTCGACATGAAACATCGCCAGTTCCTTCTCTCCATAGATGCTGCCTCTCCCGCTGAGTCTCTCCAGCATTGTGTGTCTACCTTTGCATTAACCAGCATCTGCAGTTCTCTCTTAAACGTAAAGAATAGGTTGACTGGTATCTCCTGTGGACATTTAGGATTAAGATATAAATTCAATGTGGGAAGCTACAATATGAGCTGTGAATAAATAAAGTTTTTAACCAAATATTGAAACCAACCTGTTAAGAACACGGTGGTGCAGCGGTAGAGTTGCTGCCTCACCGCGTCATAGTCCCGGGTTCAATCCTGACTACGGGTGCTGTCTGTATGGAGTTTGCACGCTCTCCCCGTGACCCGCGTGGGTTTTCCCCGGGATCTCCGGTTTCCTCCTACACTCCAAAGATGTACAGGATTGTGGGTTAATTAGCTTGGTATAATTGTAAAATTGTCCCTGTGTTAGTGTGCGGGGATCTCTGGCCGGCGCGGACCCAGTGGGCCGAAGGGCCTGTTTCTGTGCTGTATCTCTAAACTAAACACTTTGCATCTCAGACAAAGATGCTGTTCTGTGAGTGAGGTGCAGATGCTTCCTTGTTGGGAGTGATGGCTGAGCGGTAGCTGATGTAAACTGCTGCAGAATCGTTGTGGTGAGTTGCCCTCTCCACACCCGCCTTTAGATTAGAGCATGAATTACCTGCACAACATTGACTGCAACTCTGTTGAATGAGTAGATAATCTATGACATTAATTACCATGTAACTGGAATTGATGGAAGACGTTACCAGCTACGTTGGGCTGCCAAAATACCCAAGTGCTAGAAACTGCGGAGGCCATTTAGTAAAACATTGACTGGTTTTATTGGACGATATTTTCACTCAGACGCCCGTGACCTGAGCTGTCAGGTTGGGTGAACAGCTGACTTTATAGCACGGGAGGTCTTTTATACATGACTGTTCCCGCAGGCCCACAAGTGACAGAAGAAATGCATACGATTCACGTTCCTGCTCACCCAACCCACCACCTCATCTGATTGGCTTTCAACTAATTACCCTCTAGTGGTTGGCCAAACCCATATACTATCAAAGCCAGCCACAGAGTGCTGGAGTAACTCAGCGGGTCAGGCAGCATCTGTGGAGAACATGGATAGGTGACGTTTCACAGAGTGCTGGAGTAACTCAGCGGGTCAGGCAGCATCTGTGGAGAACATGGATAGGTGACGTTTCACAGAGTGCTGGAGTAACTCAGCGGGTCAGGCAGCATCCTTAGAGAATGTGGATATGTGACATTTTGGGTGAGGACACTTCTTCAAACACATTGAGTCGCTCCAGCATTTTGTGTCTATCTTTAGTATAAACCAGCATCTGCAATTCCTTCCGATGTCATCTTAGGCCATTAGTCTTTGTTTGCTGAAGGAATCCTCAGTAACTGATTAAATCCCAAGTCGTATCGCTTTCCCAGAGCTTTATGAATGATCAGAGCCCAGCCGTGACTGTGTTCAGCGTGTGGAATCTGTGTCTACCACGGCACAGGGCAGGGGCAAATGCAGCTTCCGTGACTGATCTTACCCCAGGGAGTGGCTACTGAAAGTGTCTGCCAACAGAGCTATGCCCAGCCACTGGTCATCTGCAGAATATTGATTATAAATTGCAAGCAAATGTTCTTAGCTTCCCTTCTAATCCCCCCTCCTCTCCCCTCCCCCCCCCATCCTAATGATGCAATGGGAAATTATTATAGTTGTATGCAGAAATGAACTCATTAATTAATTTGTGAAGGGGTTGATGGGAAGTGTCACAGGGCAGTGCTCTGTCCGAGCAGCTGGCCCGAGTTAATCATGAGTGGAGTGCAGAGGGTGGATGATATGGGCAGTCCATGCAAGGTCATGGCCCAAACCATCACCAGCCAACCAGCCGAGTGATGATTTAATTACTAGAGACGAGTAATTTTAATTGACCGCAGGTTCCACTGTTCAGTGTTGTGATTCAGTGTTCTACTGTGAGGCGGAGGTACCAGTAGCGAGCCACCTTGTGTGAGACGGAGGTACCAGTGACCAGCCACCTTGTGTGAGGCGGCACTACCTGCGGCGAGCCACCTTGTGTGAGACGGAGGTACCAGTAGCGAGCCACCTTGTGTGAGACAGAGGTACCAGTAGCGAGCCACCTTGTGTGAGACGGTACCAGTGACCAGCCACTTGTGTGAGACGGAGGTACCAGTAGCGAGCCACCTTGTGTGAGACAGAGGTACCAGTAGCGAGCCACCTTGTGTGAAGTGTTGTGTTCGCTGGCACTAAGTACTTCAACTAGGAGGTGATTCACTGTTGCCCTGTTTGGTTCCGTTAACCTGATGGGGAAGATTTGTGGGCCAGTCCCACTTAGGTGATGTATTAGGCGACTGCCAGTGACTAGGACAATGGAATTCACCAAAGTCAGCACCGGTGACAACCTACGTCGCCTGGCAACAACCAACGTTAACCTGGCGACAAATTACGACAGCCCAAATTGCCACCACCGTCGCCTGTAGTCACCTAAAAAAAACGCCCAAGTGGGACAGGCCCATTAGTTTCAGATTTTATCGTTCCAGTCAAAGAGAGTTTAACATTTCATTTGAACTTTGTGCAGAATGCTACATTATATTTTTGCTTCTTCTCAGGTTAACTCTGAGCCTTGCCTGTCCTATGGACCTGAAGAACTTTCCCATGGATGTTCAAACTTGTATAATGCAACTTGAAAGCTGTGAGTCTTCTCTATTTATCTTGTCATTCTATCGCCAATAATGAACAATGTCTGCTGATATTAATCCTATGTGTATAATCAACCCCCTACACTCCCAATGTCCAAAGGGAATGTAAATGCATAATCTCATGCACAAGATCACATCTCGTGGAGTCTAGCGTGTAGGAAGGAACTGCAGATGCTTATATGGGCTTGTATTCACTGACATTTAGAAAGATGCGAGGGGGTCTTATAGAAACATAAAGTTCTTAAGGGATTGGACAGGCTTGATGCAGGAAAAATGTTCCCGATGTTGGGGGAGTCCAGAACCAGGGGTCACAGTTTAAGAATAAGGGGTTGGCCATTTAGGACTGAGACAATTTAGGACTGAGGAAAAACGTTTTCACCCAGAGAGTTGTGAATCTGAGGAATTCTCTTCCACAGAAGGCAGTGGAGGCCAATTCAGGATGTTTTCAAGAGAGTTAAATATAGCTCTTAGGGCTAATGGAATCAAGGGATATGCAGAGAAAGCAGGAACAGGTTACTGAATCATCAGGTAAATGATCAGCCATGATCATATTGAATGGCGGTGCTGGCTCGGAGGGACAAATGGCCGACTCCTGCTCCTATTTTCTCTGTTTCTATGCTGGTTTAGACCAAAGATAGACACAAAAAGCTGGAGTAACTCAGTGGGGCAGACAGCATCTCTGAAGGAAAAGACTATGTCCTTCTTCAGACCGTCGGGTTACTCTGTGACTTTGTTTTCCAGTTGGCTACACGATGAATGACCTGATATTCGAATGGGACATGTCTGCTGCTGTGCAGGTGGCTGATGGACTCACCTTGCCACAGTTTCTTCTCAAAGAGGAAAAGGACCTGCGATACTGCACCAAGCACTACAACACAGGTCAGCCCTGGGCCTAGTGATGGTCATTACCACTTCTCACACACCGTTGTTTCCAATTGTCCCACTGTCACTGTGTTCCTTGGGGAAGGATGTGTTGTGTATCAGAAACATGTCAACCTAACAGCAGGAGAGGGCAAACGCATGACCAGTAACTCGCGTGTCATCTTTATTTTTGTACCATGTTGAGTTGCGCCATTATAACTTACCCGCAGAGCATGCCTTAGAAAAACATCAGGTATTTGCCTGCATCTGTTATTCCATATTCAGTGAAACATTATCAACCCATTATGTTATTCTCTCTTTTGATATTTATCTAGATGGAGATATCTTTGTGATGTGCACATTTTTGCAGTTCCCACAGGCTCTGTAGTTTACAAACCAAGTTTCAAAGTCCCTCAGGAGGTACATTTTAGTCAAAAATGGTTTGAGAGGAAAAGATAGATCAGCAGACACGATGGGCTGAATGGCCTAAGCTGCTCCTATGTTTTAAGATTATTTGGCATTCAGTGATAACACAGAACATAGAACAAGGAAGATCACTGCACCGGCCCTTCGGGCCATCACGTCATTGTCTATTGTGATGGCAAATCAAACTAATCCACATCCCAGCATTCCCTGCATATCCATGTGCCAATCTAAAAACCTTTTCAATGTTGTTAAGGCCCCAGCTTTCACCACCAGGCATAGCAGCGCATTCCACGCAGTCCGCACCCACCAACCTCTGTGTAGAACAAAACTTTTCCCCACATATCTCCTTTAAATGTTTGCCCCTTTCACCTTCAAACTATGCCCTGTAGTATTTGGCATTTTCACCTTGGGGAAAAGATTCTGACTGTCTATTCTATCTATATTTCTCATAGTTTTACAAACTTCTTTCTCAGAAGGTTTCCTCAGCCTCCAGTGTTTCAAGTCTGTCTAACCTCTCCCTGTAGCATTCTGGTAAGCCTCCTCTGGACCTTATCCAAAGCCTCCACAGCCTGTAATGGGCAACCAGAAACATGGACAATAGGTGCTGGAGTAGGCCATTCAGCCCTTCGGGCGAGCACCGCCATTCAATGTGATCATGGCTGATCATCCCCAAGCAGTACCCCGTTCCTGCCTTCTCCCCATATCCCGTGATTCAGTTAGCCCTTAGAGCTAAATCGAACTCTCTCTTGAAAATGCCTCTACATTGGGAACTCACACAATAATCTTAATCTGTCACAAGCATGCGTTGTATATGTTGAAATGATTTATGTGGAATTGAAATAAGGATGATATTTATAATATTTGCTCTGTATATGTACATTTAAACCTCATTCTTGTCATCTTGCATACATTTTTTTTTCATTTTTTAAACCTTCACCTTTAAGGGAATTGGAATTCTGTTAATTCCACATGAAGGAAGATGAGAGAGAACATACTAAGTTTTAAAACCAAGGGATCATTTCACAACTTTGTTGCTGGCATGCAGGCTGTGGTGGCCAAGTCAGTGGATATTTTTAAGGCGGAGATTTATAGATTCTTGATTGGTCCGGGTGTCAGCAGTTATGAGGAGATGGCAGGCGAATGGGGATGAGAGGGAGAGATAGATTGAATGGCGGAGTAGACTTGATGGGCCGAATGGCCTAATTCTGCTCCTATCACTTATGAACTTGTGGAGACTGGTGCCACTGGTGAATACATGTGACCAATTCAGGACAGTATAACAGGCCGCACGGTGGTGCAGCGCTGGAGTTGCTGACGTACAGCGCTTATAGCGTCAGAGACCTTGGTTCGATCCTGGCTAGGGGTGCTGTCTGTACGGAGTTTGTGTTCTCCCCGTGGGTTTTCTCTGAGATCTTCAGTTTCCTCCCACATTCCAAAGACATACAGGATTGTAGGTTAATTGGCTTGGTATAAATGTACATTGTCCCTTGTGTGTGTAGGATAGTGTTAGTGTGCGGGGATCGCTGGTCGGCGCGGACTCGGTGGGCCGAAGGGCCTGTTTCTGCGCTGTATCTCTAAACTAAACTAAATCATAGCTGCAACTCCAGCACTAGCATCAGTGCAGCAAGGACTGCTGCCTGGGCACTTCATGCTGGAGTAATTCAGCAGCTCCGGCAGCAACTGTACTTCCTGTAGAAACCAGAAACCAAGAGTTACTACCTCGCAAGTTACTCGCTTTATCAGTCAGAGCATGAATGCGGGGACAGTGTCGGCTGATAATGTCAGGGGTTGTAATTACGTGATTATTTTAAACAACTGATGTTCCATTGTTCTCTTGTTTCCATCTAGTGGTTCATAGAACGCAGAGTGTGTCATTTAAAGATGAATAATCCATCTTATCACACCATCATGAGTATGTATAAGAATTATGAAAGCTTATCTTCATTTGGTGAAAAATCTGTTTTATATTGATTGCCAGCGTTCTCTATCAAATGATCTCGACATTGACTGCATTCTGCTCCACAGTGGGTCAGGCATCGTTAAACTGAAGCCAGCAACTGGGAGGCAACAAGGGGAGCCTGCACTAAACAAGGAAGCCTGATATCTGCTTTGCCCCAGTAGAACACACACAGGGTTGCAGGGAGATGAGAGACAGAGACATCAGTGTCTCTCATGTCATTGGTGGGGCTTGGGCTCTGGGGATGCCTTTGGATGACATCTGTTGTTGCAAGAAGCAGAGGTTCACATCTGGACACAGCTGGTCAGGAGCAAAGAGTAGTCAGACAATTCCCTCTTCACTGCCCAGCGAAAGATGCCTGCACCACTCCTCAAAACATCTGCCCTGTGACCCTTCCCTGTGGTCCTGCAGCCCCTGCCCCATGGCCCTGTGGCTATTCCCTGTGGCTATTCCCTGTGGCCCAGTGGCCCTCTGACCCTGTGGCCCCTTCCCCCACACCCCCGCAGTCCTGTGGCCATTCCCTGTGGCCCACTGACCCTGTGGCCCCTGCCCCACAGCACAGCCAATCTCTGCTCTACTTTCTGCACCGGTCCCTTGTTGAACCTGCTTTCTCGCCCTTCAGACATTGACGTTAGACTACATCCTGTAACACAGATACACCTCCTCACTCCCCCTTCTCATCCAATTGCTAATTATCTTGACTACACCAGCTCCCCGCCAGTGGAGAACAAGGAACATCCCTCGAGGAGGTTTTGTGGACATAACTGATACTGCGGTAGCTGGATGAGTGTCGCTGACATGGCTGTGTTCTGCTCCTCCAGGGAAGTTTACTTGTATAGAGGCACGCTTCCACCTGGAGAGACAGATGGGTTACTACTTAATCCAGATGTACATTCCGAGTCTGCTGATTGTGATCCTCTCCTGGGTCTCCTTCTGGATTAACATGGACGCAGCGCCAGCACGTGTTGGTCTGGGGATTACAACAGTGCTCACCATGACTACACAGAGCTCAGGGTCTCGAGCATCGCTTCCAAAGGTAACACTGCGGCCAAGGGAGGGATTATGTCTGGCGTAGCACCAAAGGGAGCAGCAGAAACCAAGTTATGGTTTACATAAATCTGTGTTACCATGTATATACCTCACAACACTGGTGCTATATACTATATGATAGCCTACTATTTTAGCCTACGTCATTAACTAACTTTCCAGAAATGACTGTCAGTTTCAGAGGGAATGTAACTGACTTTGTAGAGTCAGTGAGAATGTGACAAAGGTTATGGACACTGAAGTGAGCAGCCCCAGATATGGGCACCAGGAACATGAGATGTGTTTCACGTGGACCACTCATTGCAAAGCAGCCAGAACAATTAGCTGCTCATTCCATTGATTTTGGTGCCAATTTAGACAAGCCCAGGTGAAGGTCCATTGCACGTGGAGCTATCTGACCCAGGACCCAATGAAACATGTCACCATGTGCGAGATAGAGTGGGCTCCAAGGATGTCAGATGCTTCTTCTGATCTTGATGGAGGACCAATGTGGCCATCTCCATTCTCACCTCAAACACCAACCTATCTCCATGAAGGGACTGGTGGACGCAGCTCCACTGTATCCTTGTACAGTTCCTGCTACTAGATACCTCATACATCTCACCTTCACACGCTGCCACATACATGTTCATCCATGCCAGCCCAACCCAACACTCTACACCTCAGCCTGTCCCCTGGCAATGGGGCACGTTGGGGCAACGGTGACAGACGACAGGGGACTAGTCCCAACCCCTCTCCGTAATCTCTCCTGCAGCTCTCAGTGATGGAAGCAGTGTTGCATCATACCCATCTCTGACACACACAGGCATCTTACTATATCTCTAACCCAACTAGTGCAACCTACCCATTACACTGCATTACTAGTTATTGGTTACTAGTGTAACCTGCCTGTTACATTGCATTACTAGTCAGTGATTACTAGTGTAACCTGCCTGTTACATTGTATTACTAGTCAGTGATTACTAGTGTAACCTGCCTGTTACATTGTATTACTAGTCAGTGATTACTAGTGTAACTTGCCTGTTGTATTACTAGTTAATGGTTACTAGTGTAACTTGCCTGTTACGCTGCATGTAATGTCGAGGGTGCCATAGACTGGGAGTGTGTGCGGCAGTTGTAATGGGGGGGGGGGGGGGGGGGGGGCGCGGGGGGAGAAGAAACCAAGTGTCCACTGAATTAAGGACACGGCTACTCACTCGTTCTGCATCACAAATACTCTGGAATGGCTTGTATAGATTATGAAAGAAAACTGGCAGGGAACATAAAAACGGACTGCAAAAGTTTTTATCGATATGTGAAGAGAAAAAGATTAGTAAAAACAAATGTAGGTCCCTTGCAGTCAGAAACTGGTGAATTGATCATGGGGAACAAGGACATGGCAGACCGATTGAATAACTACTTTGGTTCTGTCTTCACTAAGGAACACATAAATAAGCTGCCGGAAATAGCAGGGGACCGGGGGACAAATGAGATGGAGGAACTGAGTGAAATCCAGGTTAGCCGGGAAGTGGTGTTAGGTAAATTGAATGGATTAAAGGCAGATAAATCCCCAGGGCCAGATAGGCTGCATCCCAGAGTACTTAAGGAAGTAGCCCCAGAAATAGTGGATGCATTAGTGATAATTGTTCAAAACTCTTTAGATTCTGGAGTAGTTCCTGAGGATTGGAGGGTAGCTAATGTAACCCCGCCTTTTAAAAGGGGAGGGAGAGAGAAAACGGGGAATTACAGACCAGTTAGTCTAACATCGATAGTGGGGAAACTGCTAGAGTCAGTGATTAAAGATGGGATAGCAGCACATTTGGAAAGTGGTGAAATCATTGGACAAAGTCAGCATGGATTTATGAAAGGTAAATCATGTCTGACGAATCTTATAGAATTTTTTGAGGATGTAACTAGTAGAGTGGATAAGGGAGAACCAGTGGATATGTTATATCTGGACTTTCAGAAGGCTTTCGACAAGGCCCCACATAAGAGATTAGTATGCAAACCTAAAGCACACGGTATTGGGGGTTCAGAATTGATGTGGATAGAGAACTGGCTGGCAGACAGGAAGCAAAGAGTAGGAGTGAACGGGTCCTTTTCAGAATGGCAGGCAGTGACTAGTGGGGTACCGCAAGGCTCAGTGCTGGAACCCCAGCTATTTACAATTGATATTAATGATCTGGACGAGGGAATTGAATGCAACATCTCCAAGTTTGCGGATGACACAAAGCTGGGGGGCAGTGTTAGCTGTGAGGAGGATGCTAGGAGGCTGCAAGGTGACTTGGATAGATTGGATGAGTGGGCAAATGCATGGCAGATGCAGTATAATGTGGATAAATGTGAGGTTATCCACTTTGGTGGCAAAAACAGGAGCGTAAACTATTATCTGAATGGTGGCCGATTAGGAAAAGGGGAGATGCAACGAGACCTGGGTGTCATTTGACACCAGTCATTGAAAGTAGACATGCAGGTGCAGCAGGCAGTGAAGAAAGCGAATGGTATGTTGGCATTCATAGCAAAAGGATTTGAGTATAGGAGCAGGGAGGTTCTACTGCAGTTGTACAGGGTCTTGGTGAGATCACACCTGTAGTATTGCGTACAGTTTTGCTCTCCTAATCTGAGGAAAGACATTCTTGCCATAGAGGGAGTACAGAGGAGGTTCACCAGACTGATTCCTGGGATGTCAGGACTTTCATATGAAGAAAGACTGGATAGACTCGGCTTGTACTCACTAGAATTTAGAAGATTGAGGGGGATCTTATAGAAACTTACAAAATTCTTAGGGGGTTGGACAGGCTTTAGAACGGAGACGAGGAAACACTTTTTCTCACAGAGAGTTGTGAGTCTGTGGAATTCTCTGCCTCAGAGGGCAGTGGAGGCAGGTCCTCTGGATACTTTTAAGAGAGAGCTAGATATGGCTCTTAAAGATAGTGGAGTCAGGGGATATGGGGAGAAGGCTGGAACGGGGTACTGATTGGGGATAATCAGCCATGATCACTGTGAATGGCGGTGCTAGCTCAAAGGGCCGAATGGCCTACACCTACACCTATTGTCTATTGTCTATTGAGATAGTTGAAACGTTCTGAATGTAATGTTTGGAGCATTTGGAAATCTGGTTGTAATGTCAACATCAAGAGGTATTGAGCTTGAGCCCATCCAGGTCTGGCCATCAACACTGTAACTGTGCATCCATTTGGAAAGCATCTTGTAATGACAGGTGTTGGAGCTTCAGGGCTGGGGAAGCGCAGCTGCCCAAGTCTGGATGTTGCAGAGCAACCTCGAGAGTCAACCTCATATGTTCGGTATGTTCTCTCCGTGCACCTGTGGAACTTGATGGAGACTGATACTGGTTGGACACTTGGCTTCTCTTCCTGCCATTGAAGCCATTGACTCTCTCCGCCACCGTCCCATCATTGAAGACAGGTTCAAGGAGTCCCATCTGGAGTCCACAACCACCTCCTTGGTCTTGCTAACACTGAGAGTAAGATTGTTGTTCTGATAGGCACAAAATGCTGGCATAGCTCAGCGGGACAGGCGGCATGGCTGGAGAGAAGGAATGTGTTCTGGTTCCGTTCTATCTGATTATCGATCTCGGTCTGTACTCTGCCTCATCATTGCCCGTTCTCCACCCAACAGCACGCTTTGTTCTCCGCACCCTGTCGTCAGTGGGTCACACAGTCAACGTAGGGACACCCAGTGACCAGTCCTCCAGCAAGTCACATGGCACTGGTGGGTTCTAGAGATGGGCAGTGAGGGTGGGAGCGGTTCCTCAGATCCAGACAACACAGTTCGTCCACAATGCTCATCCCTTGCCCTCCCCATGCACCTAGCACCATGGTCTTCAGATGCTGGTTTAAAGCAAAGTTACATGGCCTCCACCTCACACCAACCCAAAACCCATCGACATCTTCTCCAATGACATGGCATCGTTTCACTACATCAATCACGCAACTTGTCAGCGTTTGTAAATTTGATGAACGCTGCACATTTATGCTCTCTTTATTAACCATATCTACATCCCTCCCTCCTCTTCCCCTCACCCTCTCTCCCTCCCTTCCCCTCCCTCCCTCTCTCCATCTCTCTCCCTCGCCAGGATGTAAGCTGTATACATGTTTTCTTTATTAGCCAGCCACATAATTGCCTGAAAGCCCCCAGTCGACTGGTGGTGCAGTGGCAAATGGTGGAGTCGTGTCACACAACACGGGCATTGAGCATCCTGCAGTCACACACAGTCTAGATGTTGGGGGATGTTCTGGTAAACATTAGTTAACTGTGAAAGCCCAGTGAATGATGTGCATGCACATTGACACTGAGAGCTGTGGAGAGACGACTAGCCAAAAACAGAAACTACTGGAAATACTCTGCAAGGCAGTGTGCACCTGAGGGAAGAGAGGCAACTGAGACGCTTCATCAGATGGGGACAAATGTGGTTAATTGTCATGTGATGGACCTTCTTTCCTGCTTTACAGGCCTGTTCATGCAAGAACACACAGATACATTTACAATAGGTGATACTAGGTAACCAGCCCTTGATCGTGCTACTGTAGACCTAGTGCACCCTACATGAAGCCCATGTACATCGTGCATGAGGAAGGGCTGGAGTTAGTGTTGTGCCATCCAACAGCCTGATGTTGATGGGAAGGGGCTGTTCCTGAACTGGAGCTCACGGTTCTCAGGCTCCTGATGTATCTCCAAACTCAACCCATTGATGAGACCTGGAGCTTGAAATACATTTTGTAGCTGGACTGAAACGGGTTTGTACCGGAATTGCAAGGTGATAATGAAACATCTCCCTGGGGTGGAGTCACCAGTGGTGCTGAGGTTCACGACCTGGTCTACATGACCTCCACTAGTTGTAAAGTCTAGTGAACAAGAACTCCCCATGTACCAGAGAACGTGCGTCTCTGTGTGTCTCCGTGTGTCTCACGACCTGGGTATTTACAGGAATTATCCCATTTGAAGCATCACGCTGGTGGTTAATCAAACACCAGGTCTGCAAACATGCATAGACATAGAAACATAGGTGCAGGAGTAGGCCATTCGACCCTTCGAGCCTGCACTGCCATTCAATATGATCATAGCTGATCATCCAACTCAGTCACCTGTACCTGCCTTCTCTCCATACCCCCTGATCCCTTCAGACACAAGGACCACATCTAACTCCCTCTTAAATATAGCCAACAAACTGGCCTCAAATATCTTCTGTGGCAGAGAATTCCAGAGATTCACCACTCTCTGTGAAAAATGTTTTTCTCATCTCGGACCTAAAAGATTTCCCCCTTATCCTTAACCTGCGAATGAATGCTAACATACCATTCGCTTTCTTCACTGCCTGCTGCACCTGCATGCCTACTTTCAATGACTGGTGTACCATGACACCCAGGTCTCGTTGCATCTCCCCTTTTCCTAATCGGCCACCATTCAAATAATAGTCTACTTTCCTGTTTTTGCCACCAAAGTGGATAACCTCACATTTATCCACATTATACCGCATCTGCCATGCATTTGCCCACTCACCCAACCTATCCAAGTCACCTTGCAGCCTCCTAACATCCTCCTCACAGCTAACGCTGCCTCCCAGCTTCGTGTCATCCGCAAACTTCGAGATGTTGCATTCAATTCCCTTGTCCAAATAATTAATATATATTGTAAATAGCTGGGGTCCCTGCACTGAGCCTTGCGGCACCCCAATAGTCACTGCCTGCCATCCTGAAAAGGACCCGTTCACTCCTACTCTTTGCTTCCTGTCTGCCAGCCAATTCTCTATCCACATCAATACTGAACTGCCAATACCGTGTGCTTTAGGTTTGTTTAAGTGTGCTTTAAATCTCTTGTGTGGGACCTTGCCGAAAGCCTTCTGAAAGTCCAGATATAACACATCCACTGCTTCTCCCTTTTCCACTCTACTAGTTACATCCTCAAAAAATCCAATAAGATTTGTCAGACATGATTTACCTTTCGTAAATCCATGCTGACTTTGTCCAATGATTTCACCACTTTCCAAATGCGCTGCTATCCCATCTTTAATAACTGACTCTAGCAGTTTCCCCACTACCGATGTTAGACTAATTGGTCTGTAATTTCCTGTTTTCTCTCTCCCTCCCTTTTTAAAAAGTGGGGTTACATTAGCTACCCTCCAATCCTCAGGAACTACTCCAGAATCTAAAGAGTTTTGAAAAATTATCACTAGGGCATCCATTATTTCTGGGGCTACTTCCTTAAGTACCCTGGGATGCAGCCTATCTGGCCCTGGGGATTTATCACCCTTGAATCCACTCAATTTACCTAACACCACTTTCCGGCTAACCTGGATTTCACTCAGTTCCTCCATCTCATTTGACCCGCGATCCCCTGCTATTTCCGGCAGATTATTTATGTCTTCCTTAGTGAAGACAGAACCAAAGTAGTTATTCAATCGGTCTGCCATGTCCTTGTTCCCCATGATCAATTCACCCGTTTCTGACTGCAAGGGACCTACATTTGCTTTAACTAATCTTTGTCTCTTCACTTATCGATAAAAACGTTTGCAGTCAGTCTTTATGTTCCCTGCCAGTTTTCTTTCATAATCCATTTTCCCTTTCCTAATTAAGCCCTTTGTCCTCCTCTGTTGGACTCTGAATTTCTCCCAGTCCCCTGGTAGGCTGCTTTCTCTGGCTAATTTGTACGCTTCATCTTTTGCTTTGATACTATCCCTGATTTCCGTTGTTATCCGTGGATGCACTACCTTCCCTGATTTATTCTTTTGCCATACTGGGATGAATAATTGTTGTAGTTCATCCATGCAGTCTTTAAATGCCTTCCATTGCATATCCACCGTCAACCCTTCAAGGATTAATTGCCAGTCCATCTTGGCCAATTCACGTCTCATACCCTCAAAGTTACCTTTCTTTAAGTTCAAGACCCGTGTTTCTGAATTAACAAGGTCACTCTCCATCCTAATGAAGAACTCAACCATACTGGGCATACTGGTCACTCTTGCCCAAGGGGCCACACACAACAAGACTGCTAACTACCCCTTCCTCATTACTCAATACCCAATAGCCTGCTCTCTCGTTGGTTCCTCTACATGTTGGTTTAGAAAACTATCCCGCATACATTCCAAGAAATCCTCTTCCTCAGCACCCCTGCCAATTTGATTCACCCAATCTATATGTAGATTGAAGTCACCCATTAGAACGGTTTTAACTTCGTTGCACGCATTTCTAATTTCCTGTTTGATGCCATCCCCAACTCCACGACTACTGTTAGGTGGCCTGTACACAACACCCACTAGTGTTTTCTGCCCCTTAGTGTTTCGCAGCTCTACCCATATCAATTCCACATCCTCCAAGCTAATGTCCTTCCTTTCTATTGCGTTAATCTCCTCTCTAACCAGCAACGCTACCCCACCTCCTTTTCCTTTCTGTCTATCCCTCCTCAATATTGAATATCCCTGGATGTTCAGCTCCCAGCCTTGGTCACCCTGGAGCCATGTCTCCGTGATCCCAACTATATCATAATCATTAATAAGTATCTGCACATTCAACTCATCCACCTTATTATGAATGCTCCTCGCATTGAGACACAAAGCCTTCAGGCTTGTTTTTACAACGCTCTTACCCCTCATACAATTATGTTGAAAGGTGGCTCTTTTTGATTTTTGTCCTGGATTTGTCTGCCTGCCACTTTTCACCTTGCTACCTATTGCTTCTATCCTCATTTTACACCCCTCTGTCTCTCTGCTCACACATTTAAGAAACCCACCACCTCTTATTCTCTTTTTATTATATTTTTCTTCTCTCCCCCCTACGTGTTGCATCTGACTGCTTCCCTTCTCTGCCTTCTGCCTCACACACGGTCTACTTGCTTTCTCTATTTGAGTCCCTCCCCCCAACCGATCTAGTTTAAAGTCTCCCCAGTAGTCTTTACAAATGTGTAGCATGAAACCCAGTGGGTTATACCTGGGCTAACACTGCATCCAGGCAGAACTCCACCCAGGAAATCCCGTCCAAGTTCCAGTCACGCATCAACCTTTCAATTATATTTTAAACAAAATCATTGCGTAGAATGAAATCAAAATGATTGGGTCTCAGAGATGATATATAAGACACGTGTTGTTCAGGATTCATAGACAGGGTGGGATGTCCACATTATAGGATTCCCTGACCTTCGGAGTGGATCCCAGCAGACCAGCAATCCCTTGGTACAACTACAACTGCATCTGATGACCTAGGCACAATAACGCAATGAGCTGGTGAATTAAAGCTGGCACAAATCACTCTGTGGTCTTGGACTACAGATGGAATGTGAATCAATGTAAAACGGAAGCCATTAGATTGCCTGTGGAAGAAAGTAGATTTGTGGCAAAAATGAAAATAACCAAATGGAGAGTGAAAGGAGATGGTTATGTTACACACAGGGTGATGGGGGGCTGGAGCTCACTGCCAGGGGTAGTGGGGGGGCTGGAGCTCACTGCCAGGGGTAATGGGGGGGCTGGAGCTCACTGCCAGGGGTAATGGGGGGGCTGGAGCTCACTGCCAGGGGTAGTGGGGGGGGGTGGAGCTCACTGCCAGGGGTAGTGGGGGGCTGGAGCTCACTGCCAGGGGTAGTGGGGGGGGGGGGTGGAGCTCACTGCCAGGGGTAGTGGGGGGGGGTGGAGCTCACTGCCAGGGGTAGTGGAGGCTGGAGCTCACTGCCAGGGGTTAATTGGGGGGGGGGGCTGGAGCTCACTGCCAGGGGTAATTGGGGGGGGGGGGGGGGGGGGGGGGCTGGAGCTCACTGCCAGGGGTAGTGGGGGGGGGGGGGGCTGGAGCTCACTGCCAGGGGTAGTGGAGGCTGGAGCTCACTGCCAGGGGTAGTGGGGGGGGGGGCTGGAGCTCACTGCCAGGGGTAATGGGGGGGGTGGGGGGGCTGTAGCTCTGCCAGGGGTAATGGGGGGGGGATGGGGTGTGGGAGGGCTGGAGCTCTGCCAGGGTAATGGGGGGGATGGGGTGTGGGAGGGCTGGAGCTCTGCCAGGGGTGGGGGGGTGAGGGGGAGCTGGAGCTCTGCCAGGGGTAATGGGGGGGTGGGGGTGTGGGGGGGGCTGTAGCTCTGCCAGGGGTAATGGAGGGGGGTGGGGGGCTGTAGCTCTGCCAGGGGTAATGGGGGGGGGGGGCTGTAGCTCTGCCAGGGGTAATGGGGGGGGGGGCTGTAGCTCTGCCAGGGGTAATGGGGGGGTGGGGGTGTGGGGGGGCTGAGCTCTGCCAGGGGTAATGGGGGGGTGAGGGGGAGCTGGAGCTCTGCCAGGGGTAATGGGGGGGGTGGGGGGCTGTAGCTCTGCCAGGGGTAATGGAGGGGGGGGGGGGGCTGTAGCTCTGCCAGGGGTAATGGGGGGGGGGGGGTGAGGGGGAGCTGGAGGTCTGCCAGGGGTGGGGGTGGAGGCAGTTACACAGTGGTGTTTAAGAGACGATCAGATAGACACAAGGAAGTGCAGGGAAAGGCGAGACATGGATCACGTGCAGGCAGGGGAGATCAGTTTAACTTGGCATCATGTTACGCACGGACATTGTGGGCCGAAGGGCCTGTTCCTGTGCTGTACTGTTGTTCTATGTTCTAAAACAAAACAGTGCAGTGGATTTGAACACTGGATGCTGATCTACACTGCAGGGTAAATAAGGCCATTAGCAGCGTTAATATTCAGGCAGAATAAGGAGATTGAAGTGAGATTTGCTCAGCCCCAGATGGTGCAAAGGGACAGGCTCCAGGGAGAAAGATAACACAACTCGGGAGTTTCCAGGTTTAAAGCGCGGGTAATTGCATTGATGCTTCTGAGAAAGCAGGACTGAAGGACTGGAGTCCAGCGTAAAGGATGCAAACTGGGTCTTGCCTGACAAGGAGCAGCGACTAAACACAACGCAACAAACATAATCATCTCCAGGTCTGATTAGAAACGGCAAGATCATTTATCCCACAGACCACCACAGTTAATTGAAACATCAAAAGGCGTTTGATTCTGATCTGTGGAGACACAAAATAGAAATGTTTAGATGTAAGAGCTGCTGATTGATTGGGGCAGGAAAGGGGTTGCGGGGAATGGGAGGAAAACACTAAGTGCTGGGGGAGCTCAGCGGGTCGGGCACCGTAGGTGGAGGGGATGGACAGACGGCGTATGGGGCTGACTAGAGATGGAGTGATGGGGGTGCACAGTATGGCCACGGTTTACACATGGAAACCTTCTGCGGCCCAACTCCTGGTTTAATGCTCAGTACCTCACCAATAACCAGTATTTGCTGCATCTTTATAGTTCCCTTTGCTACTTTCCCATCTCTTCACTATTTTCCTAATTGAATCAAACCTTTTCATTTTTTGCTCCTTCCTTGTATAGTTCTTGAGAGACGCCGGTCCCCTGGCCCGATCGTGGTTGTGTAATGAATGTTAGTTACGATGTGAATAATAACTGTCTTTCCCTATCTCAGGTGTCCTATGTAAAAGCCATTGACATCTGGATGGCTGTCTGCTTACTATTTGTCTTCTCTGCACTCTTGGAATATGCAGCTGTTAACTTTGTATCTCGTCAACATAAAGAGCTGCTGAAATTTCGCCGTCGAAGGCGTCAACACAAGGTAGGGTCTAGAGAGAGAAGGACAGAGACCCTTCCCACTGCACATGGAACGCCCATCTGGGCAACTAGCATGGCAGAGATAGAGAGGGTTCTCTGGTCTGAAACAAGGCTAATTAGAGATCAGAAACATATATATATATATATTATATCTATATATATATATATATATATATATATATATATATATAGATATATATATATATACATATACATATATATATACACACACACACGAGGTGTGGCAAGAGTGAGTTATTTTGATTTTAGATGTTAGAGTGAAATGAGTTTAAGGACAGAATTTGGAAATGGACAGTGGAAGTGAAGGCTAGTATCAATGGGCTGAAGGGAATGGGACACAAACACAAAATAATTCAAGGAAGGCAGCTGCTTAATCTGTTAAATGCTAGAGAAGGTCGTGGAGATAGAAAATCAGATTTGGGAACTGTCCTTCAACAATTGTTACATGAAAAATGCTATTCTACAGACTGGTCACTGTTACAGAAACATGCCCTAACTTTATAAACTTTACTGGGAGAAGTTATATCTGCCACTGGACATCTAGAGGTAATTTAGCCCAAATGTCTGGACATTATGGAAAACAAAGCATGTCCAATTTCCCCTCAGGGTCATAGAATCCTGAGTCATAGAGTCATAGAGTGACAGTGTGGAAACAGGCCCTTCAGTCCAACTCGCACACACCGGCCAAAACTGATATTAACTCCAGAGCCGTGAGCTCCGCCACCATTTACGTTTCCAATTGTTTGCAACTTGCTCCAAAATAATAGATCGTTTTACGGGAATGAAACTAACAATAAAAATACATGGTCCAATGGACGTTGTGTCAGAAAATGTTTCTTGGAGCCAGTGTTCATATTATCCCAATAATAGTTCCAAATATCCCAGTGGACCCACATGGCAGAGACCATTGATACGCCCTTCACCAGGTCTGTGCAGGCCACACTCCGCACAGACGAGAGGTTTGGTTCACAGGCCCGTGTTCACCGGCCCGTGTTCACCGGCCCGTGTTCACCGGCCCGTGTACACCGGTCCGTGTACACCGGTCCGTGTTCACAGGTCCGTGTTCACCGGCCCGTGTTCACCGGTCCGTGTTCACCAGCCCGTGTTCACAGGTCCGTGTTCACCGGCCCGTGTTCACCGGTCCGTGTTCACCAGCCCGTGTTCACCGGTCCGTGTTCACAGGTCCGTGTTCACAGGTCCGTGTACACCGGCCCGTGTTCACCGGTCCGTGTACACCAGCCCGTGTTCACCGGTCCGTGTTCACAGGTCCGTGTACACCGGCCCGTGTACACCGGCCCGTGTTCACCGGTCCGTGTTCACAGGTCCGTGTTCACAGGCCCGTGTACACCGGTCCATGTTCACCGGTCCGTGTACACCGGTCCGTGTTCACCGGCCCGTGTTCACAGGCCCGTGTTCATCGATCCGTGTTCACCGGTCCGTGTTCACAGGCCCGTGTTCACAGGCCCGTGTTCACCGGTCCGTGTTCACAGGTCCGTGTACACCGGCCCGTGTACACCCCACAGACACACAGGAGTCACATGTGAGGTACATGGCATGTCCACTGTGTAGAATGGGCTGATTATAGACAAAGAGCAGCAAGTAGGAAACTTAACAAATGTTGAACAGACTGGTGCCTCTCAACGGCAAAGGAGACATAACAATGAGCTATACTTGCAGCAGCGACATGGTTCACACAACCATCCCCGTGAGGTTATCTCTGTCAGTCTGGAGACGCCAGTAAATTAAGTGTAGTTCATTCTGTTACTCATTAATGTCCATTGGTTACAAGCTGGTTACAAATAATCTTTGTAACAGACGGAATTATCTGCATGATTTGTGGGATGATCATTACACATCATGTGTCAGCGATGGGTTAATTGTGGCTGGACACTGTAGCAGCACAATGGACAGATACGTGAAGGGACAGTGTGCACATACGTGACGGACAGTGTACACATACGTGACGGGACAGTGTGCACATACGTGACGGGACAGTGTGTACATACGTGAAGGGACAGTGTACACATACGTGACGGGACAGTGTACATACGTGACGGGACAGTGTACACATCCATGACGGGACAGTGTGCACATATGTGCCCATACGTGACGGGACAGTGTGCACATATGTGCACATACGTGATGGGACAGTGTACACATATGTGACGTACAGTGCACAGATATGTTTGTGCTTCCTTTACCACAGGCAGTCACGCGTGCTCATTGTACAATCATGGCCCCTTGGTGCCTGGTGCTTTGCATGTTGTGTACGCATGAAATGTCTTTGCCACGGCTGGCTGGTACTGACCCACATGCAGTGGCATGTCACAGTGCACACACACATGTCTAGCCCGGGTGTACATGTGTTTGTGCGTCCTGTTTCCTTGCCTATAGAGAGTAATCACGCCAGGAGCACGCCTTGATCACGCCAGGAGCACGCCTTGTACAAAACACTGACTCCAGCCCGCAACCACATCTTCAATGGGTGGATCCATGTCTTGTTCTCAATGATTCCTCTCAGATGCTGGAGTAACTCAGCAGCTCAGGCAGCAACTCTGGAGAACATGGATAGGTGACGTTTCAAGACCCTTCTTCAGACTGAAACGTCACCTATCCATGTTCTCCAGAGATGCTGCCTGACCCGCTAAGTTACTCCAGCACTCTGTGTCTGTTTTTGTAGAGCAGCATCTGCAGTTCGTTGTGTGTACTTTTCCTTCAAAGGATAGTTTACACTGCTGGTATACAATAATCCTGCACACTATGCCTGAGCTTCTGTGGTTTGGTATTTATTCTGCTCATGCTGAGTACCTCCATTGCGTGGACCCATTATTTATGTCCCGTAATTCCGTATAAATCACTGCTTCTAGACAGTGTTTACAGCACAGCCGTGGTGGTTGACTTGTCACCTCTGTTCAGCTGTCGCAATGTTCATTCAGCATCTTTATCGATTCTGCTCAGCTGTCCCGACAATCGGTGAAAAAGCCGGTACATTTTGGTGCTGCGATTGAAGTGTAAAATCGATGGTGAAATATTACCTGGTACACACATCGTATATGATACATGTCTGCGCGATTGGCTTAGCACAAACAACACTGTACAGGTCGCAGCAATGGAGAAGAGGAATAGAACCCAGGTGTGACCAGGTGTGACCAGGTGTGACCAGGTGTGACCAGGTGTGACCAGGTGCTCCACAAAGGGACATCGCTCACCTGTGACCAGGTGTTCCACAGAGTATACAATGACTCTCTGAGACGGTGAACATGAGCCACACGCCACCTGGCCGCTGTGATGCCAGTGTGTACATGGAATTGTGACAGAGTGGTGTTGAGTAAAACTGCCAGTGCAGAGTTGAAGCTGGTTCCCAGCTCTCCCACTGCGTGCCCTTTGTTTCATCTACCTGTCTCTGCTCAGTGTGTCTATTGCCAGCAGCGTTACAGGCACAGGGTGGTTATTTATGTTACTGCACTCTGTAATCCCATCATCTGCACCCATCTTATCTCCGATATCTCTGCTACCTGTGACAACGCATAAACCGCTCCACCAGCTCCTCAACAATTTGTACAAACCATTTGTACAGATTGTTCTCAATATTTCTCTGTGAACAAGTTACTGTGAAATATTTCTGCTGCTTTTGCCCAGTGTTGCTCCTGCTTCTGCTCAGTGAGTTTGTTACCAGCGCACGATATTTTGATGCTTGTCCAATCAATACCTACTCTACCTGCCAACACTATTGATCGGGCCCATCCAATTGTTTGCCGCTGCTCTGCACACAGCTCTAGATTTCTGCAAAGTATTCGGTATTTACACCATCTGACCACAGTGTATCCATCTGTTTGTGTGCTGCAATGATATCGCTGGGTTTCTGATGCTGATCCACTGTTTATGTTGCTTGTGCTGCAATTACATGCTGTGTCTCTTATCAAACGTTCTCCAGCTTTTTGTGTAACCCTTGATTCTCCAGCATCTGCAGTTCCTTCTTTAACACTCTGTTTACACTGTGTCTCTTATCACACCCTCTGTTTACACTGTGACTCTCTATCACACCCTCTGTTTACACTGTGACTCTCTATCACACCCTCTGTTTACACTGTGACTCTCTATCACACCCTCTGTTTACACTGTGACTCTCTAAACACCCTCTGTTTACACTGAGACATCTCTATCACACCCTCTGTTTACACTGTGACTCTCTAACACACTCTGTGTTGCCTGTTGGTGTACAGGATCTCTCCAGGATGTGGGGTAGTTTGGGGGATGTGCGAATATGAATATTACCCATTGCCGTGGGTGTTGCGGTGTTAGTCTCACATGCTGGGCTTGTCCGTGCTTTGTTTATGGTTCTGGTGCTCGGCGCCACCTCCACGACCCTGCACATGACTGCAGCCCCGGCGCGGGGTCGGAGGCGTTACAGAGCGGTTTGGGGCGAGAACATGTGCGCACGACCAATGGTGTCAGTGTGTTGGGTTTGGACAAGATTGAGTCAGTGACATGGGGGGGGCATGGGGGTATCCCCGTGTACGTGGAGGGCCCTCCCCGCAAAGTACCCCCCTCCCCGCGTGTAACCTCCCCGGTGTACCCCCTCCCCGTGTACCCCCTCCCCGCATGTAACCCCCTCCCCGCGTGGGGGGGGGGGAGGTACCCCCTCCCCGCGTGTAGCCCCTCCCCTGTACTCTCCCCAGGGGTAGTGGTGTACCCCCTCCCCACCCCTCCCGTGTACCCCCTCCCTGCGTGTACCCCCTCCCCGTGTTACCCCCTCACCCTACCCCCCCACCCACGCACCCCTCACCCCCGGTACCCCCTCCCCCGTGTACCCCCCCTCCCCGCGTGTACCCCCTCCAGCCGTGTACCCCCTCCCCGTGTACACCCCTCAACCGCTGTACCCCCACCCCGCATGGGGGGGTGTAACCCCCCTCCCCGTAACCCCCTCCACCCCCTCCCCCGCGTGTACCCCCTCCCGCTTGTGTTTGTTTTTGGTGTTTTTTTTTTTTTTTTTGTACGCCCCCCTCCCCCTCCCAGTGTACCCCCTCCCCGCGTGTACCCCCTCCCCGTGTACACCTCCCCCCCCTCCCCCGTGTACCCCCTCCCGCTGTACCCCCTCCCCGCGTGTACCCCCTCCCCCGCGTGTACCCTCCCCCGTACCTCCCTCCCCGCGTGTACCCCCACCCCGTGTACCCCCTCCCCCGTGTACCCCCCCCCACCCCGTACCCCCTACCCCCACCCCGCGTGTCCCCCCTCCCCACGTGTACCCCGTTCCCCATGGTCCCGTGTGCAAGACGTGTATGCAGCATTCCCACTGCCTGACGGAGATGGTGTTGTAACACTTTTACAATGTCTGTCTTCTGCTGTGTTCACATTAACTCCCGCCAGTGGAGGTGGGGCTTCTCTGGGCCAGAGCCCTCGCTGGTCCCGGGGCCCCTGCGCTGGGTTGAGGCCGGGCCTGCACTCACTACATGTTGTGCTGAATGTAGCGCCATCATCTCCATATGGACAATACTCTGGGTGTTCATCCACAATGTTCCCGCTGCCCCTTCCTGTTCCACAACATTGTACAGTGTTCCTGACCCCTGCACCCCCCCACTGACCCCTGCACCCCCCCACTGATCCTGCACCCCCACCCACTGTCCTGCACCCCCCCACTGACCCCCACTCCCGCACCCCCTCCACCCCCCCCCACCCCCCCCGACCCCGCACCCCCCCCCACTGACCCCTGCACCCCCCTACTGACCCCCGCCCCCCCCCATTGACCCCCACTCCCTCCCACTCCCCCACTGACCCCACACTCGCTCCCCCCACTGACCCCACACTCCCCCCACTGACCACGCACCCCCCCATCTGACCCCACCACTCCCCCCACTGACCCCACACTCTCCCCCACACACTCCCCCCACTGACCCCACACTCCCCCCACTGACCCCACACTCCCCCCACTGACACCCACGCACCCCATCCCCCCACCCACTGACCCCACACCTCCCCCCCAACACCCCCCGCAACCCACTGACCTCACACCCCCACTTGTCCCACTGAATTGACCTCATCCCTCACACCCCCCCACTGACCTCACACCTCCCCCCACTGAGCCCTCACACCCCACACCCTCCCCCCCAATGACCTCACACCTCACACTCTCCCCCCACTGACCCCCAGACCAACACCCCCCCACACCTGACCCCCACACCCCCCCACTGACCTCACACCATCCCGCCAACAGACCTCACACCTCCCCGCCACTGACCTCACACCCCCCACTGACCCCACACTGACCCACACCCCCCCACTGACCCCTAGCCCCCACACCCCCTACTGACCCCACACCTCCCCCCACTGACCTCACACCCCCCACTGACCCCACACTGACCCCACACCCCCCCACTGACCCCACACCCCCCCACTGACCTCACACTCCCCCCACTGACCTCACACCCCCCACTGACCCCACACTGACCCCCACACCCCCCCACTGACCCTCACAAACCTCCCCCCACTAACCTCACACCTCCCCGCCACTGACCTCACACCCCCACTGACCCCCACACCCCCCCCAACTGACCTCACATCTCCCCCACTGACCTCACTGACCTCACCCCCCCCACTGACCTCACCCACCCCCCCCCCCGACCTCACCCCCCCCCCCCCCCCCCACCTACACTAGTTGCACCTGGCCACTTTTGCCCGTGTCTAAATCCTTCCTATTCATGGACCGACATATGTCTTCTAAATGTTGTTATAGTTTCGGTCTCAACCACCTTGTCTGGTATTGGGGGTCACGTGACCCCCTGGTGTTGGGGGTCACAAGGTCACATGACCCCTGGTGTTGGGGGGTCACACGGTTATGTCCCTCGTGGTGTGTTGCCCCCCCCCCCCCGGGCCATCGTTAACCCCTGTGGTGTGTGTTACAGGAGAATGAGGTGGTTGAGGGGCGTTTCAGCTTCACCGCCTATGGGATGGGGCCCGCCTGCCTGCAGGCCAAGGATGGAGTGGCCATCACAGGCAACAACAACACGGCAAAGTCCAACTCTCCGCCGGCCAAATCGTCAGACGAGATGAGGAAACTTTTCCTCCACCGAGCAAAAAAGATCGACACGGTGTCACGAGTGGCTTTCCCACTGGTCTTCCTGATTTTTAATATTTTCTACTGGGTGATCTACAAGATCGTGAGGAGCGAAGACATCCACAATGACTAGTCCTGACAGCGCACGCACTCCATTGCCAGCAGAGGCATCCACTGGCACACAGGCAATGCAGGGAGGCATGAATGGGAATGTGGCAATATGTACAGGAAAGAAATTCCACGGGCAGGCAGACTGAAGGGAGGGGTCCCAAACAACCACAGGACAGGTGCAATACACAGGAGAAATAGTCAGAAAACTTTCATATCAAATTATATATAAAAGGGTCATCACACCTCTGTGATCTGTATAAAATCTGAACAAACGGAATGACTATATAATATAAACCTCATGTGCTTGGTCTAAAATATTCCTCTTAAGGTCACACCATTTTTTAAAATTCTGTCTTGTTCCCAATTATAGTCCAGATCCTTCAGGCATTTGGTGTCCCATTACTGTAGAATTCTTCGCTCAATCTGAAGTTTCATTTGAAACTTTGTAATTACTCAGTACAGTATCACCATGGTACTTGTTCACCACCTCAGTGGCACAAGTGGATGACTCACACAGGAAAGATTAAACGTTGGTGTCAAAGGTCTACATTTTAGATTCATGAATGGAAGAGGACAAGTACTTACAGTTAGGTGGCACCATTCAGGCCCTTTGGGATATCCCCACCCCCTGAATTGCTGGTGCTGTCCATTCATCAGTGTTGTGATGGCTCCATTCCAAGGTGAATGAGCATCATTAAACCAAGCTGAACCGGTCTCGTTAATGATGCAGCCAGTTGGCTTTTAATTAGTTTGACAATAAAACACAAACTGATTTCAATAATTGATGAATTGGGCAGGTGGCGATTATTATCCCAAAGGCAACCGAACAATGTTTCATTTGATTCTTAGTCATTATTGGTCAAACCTTAGGAATGTATTTGCTAGTCAATGATTGTTGATGTAATGTAAGTCATGGTCATTCCTTACTTTACAAACATAATAGATTGATCTGATTTCAAGACATGAGTATTATTTGCACTTCAATTTTAATCAACAATAAGCATGCTTCTGCCATGACATTTTATTGATGTGACATCAACCCATTAAGATTAACTTTAGTTCTTGATAATGTCTGATCAAGTGTTTAGGTAACTAAATGAGACGAGGTTCAAAAGAAAACTGGCATTTTGCCATCAAGAATGGCCATGCAGTCATCTATTGCATGGCCAGAGGTTCCAGGCTTGGAATTTGGATTGAAGATTTCTGGTAGCTCTTGGATTCATTTCCTTGTGATTGATGGCCAACCACGATATTAAAAATAAATCATAGGGCAACACAGAAACCTATTAACTTCAAGTCCAGGGTTACAAATGTTGGTGGAACTTGAGCAGACATCTGTGCAAAGTTTGATGAAGTTTATGCCAGATCACCCACTCCAGGGGGTGTAAGGTTCAGGGACTGTGAACAATGACACGACCAACAGGAGGTAGAAAAGCACAAAGTTCCTTCAGTGGGGCAGGGCAGACAGGCGGAGCTGTCAAAGACACGCACACACACACATGGTCAGAACCAGGCAGAATGGGACAGGTAGGTGAGTGGATGTCAATCATTAGTTGTGCCAAATGTATAGAATGCAAACCCAGGGAACAAAGGAATAATGAAGAACTGGTGTAACCTTAATTAAGCATTTAACATTTTCTTAGCTGAAACCCACCAGCGTGGACTGGAGTAATTCGCATCCGGCAGATCTTACACATATATACAGTAATAGATCCTCTTCATTACACTGATGTAATTTGTGCATGAATATTTGACAAACAGAATATGAGATATTTTTGGCTTGTATAATTGAAATAGTAATCTGCCCATTGCTAATTCGTTGTTTTTGAAGAGAATGTATAATTTAGGCAATCTCTGTATATAAAGATATATTTATGAACTCTGAACCTATCCAAATTAAACATTTTCAGAACTATTGGTGTTTTGGAGTGAGTGTTCATCATTGAGATCCTGTTGATTGCATATTGAAACACAGCACCATAAAGTTCCCCAACCAGCCTTGTTTTTAAAACATGGACAGAGTGTTGTTAATCAATCTCCCTCCACCACTCGGATGCCAAGTTCAAGCAGAGATTTCCAATTGTTTTGTTTATTGTGTCTCACTTCAAGTAATCCTTTACTCTGTTCCCCTATCCCATTCTTTACACAAATCTTAAGCATCGAGTTAAAGCTAATTAGTTTTACAACTGCGTTCCCCATTCCTCTCAGCTCCCGAACAGCCTCTTCCCAGCCCACGGTCTCGCCCGGGCTCTGTGTCCTGATGTGAACTCTAGAGCCGATGCCAAGGGAGTGGAGAATCGCCATCGCTTCAGATCTTTACTCTGGGACAACGACCAATACTTTCAGCCAAAAGTGGTCACGTTCAGCTCTGCAGTAAAAAGTGTGAGGTTCCTGATGCTTGTCACCATCAATCTGTCAGCATGGGCAAGTTGGGCCAAAGGGCCTGTTTGACACCATGACTCTATCGCAGTGCAGTATGGGTTAACAGCTGTGAATGTGCAGGAGGGAAGGATGGGTAGAATGTCCAGTGGGCATGGGGAGCATTTCACCCACACTGGACATTATAACATGAACGTAAACCACTGGGGTGTTTCACGGTGAACAGGACACAGTTTTGACCTATTCACCCATTCCTTCTCTCCACAGATGCTCCCTGACCCGCTGAGTTACTCCAGCACTCTGTGTTTGTTTCCCCTTTGTTACTTTGGAATGGTGATAATTGAAGATTTATAGATAACAGAAGCACAAGTTGGGCCGAAGGGCCTGCCCCCCCACTGTATCACTCTGACAGAAGCCTCCTCGTGGCGATCCCTGGAAGTGACGACGCGATGCACTCTGTGACGCATCGGGCGACAATTCTGTCAACATGTTGGACGACGACAGAAGCCAACAGCGAGCGACATCGTCTGACACACGAGCAAACTCTATGACAAGGACACAGATAACAGTGATGAACTGTTGGTTGTTTCTCTGCTGGTGATCTGGACCAAATACCGTGACAGCTTCAAACCGCCAACAACATCGCTGCCTCCTTCACGGGGAACATTGACCTGCTTCAGCAGAGGTAGCACACCTGTCATGAACCTCCCAGCATCCCAGGAAAGCTCACAGACAAGGATGTGATTGTTGATGTTGATCTCAGGGTTGTTGAGATTCACGGCCACCATGGACATGGCCTGTGGTCCAACCAGCAGCTTCACTGACACTTCCTGCCCCATTCCTCACCCACATTAAGTACCTCCACACTGATACGGTCACACAATACCTCCTGGAGAGCAGGGTGGTGCAGTAGATACACAATGACTAAGTTGTTTAACAGATAATTAAACAGACACACATGGCAAAGGAAAGACTTGGCCATTATGCGCTCTCACTAAACCTCCTCTCCCCCTCATCCGTTACACCGCGCCGCGCCCCCCGCTCCCCCTCTCCCTCTACCCTCTCCCCTCTACCAACGTCCCGCTCCTCCACCCTCTGCCTCCCCCCCTCTCCCTCCCTCCCCCTCCCTCTCCCATCCCACCCCCCTCCCTCCCCCTGGTGTTTCTACCTGCCCCCGCTTCCTCTCCCTCTCCCTCCACCCCCCACCCCCCTCCTCCCTCCCTCCCCCTCCCCTCCCCAACCCCCCTCCTAGCCCCCCCCCCACGGATAACTCCCTCTGCCCCTCCCCCTCCTCATATCCCCCCTCCCGTTCCGTGGCTCCAAACCGAGTCCACCCCTCTCAATCCAGCCTGCCTCTCCCCTCCCTCTCCCTCCCCCCCTGCTCCCCCTCCTCCCTCCCTCCTCCATCCCCCCCCTCCCTCTCCCCTCCATCCCCCCACCCCCTCCCTCTCCCTCCTCCCTTGCTCTCCCTCTCTCCCTACCCCTCCCCCCCCTCCCCCCTCCACCCCCCTCTCCCTTCTCTCCCTCTCCCCCCCCCTCTCCCCCATTCCCCATCCCCACCCCCCTCCCCCTCCCCTCCCCATCCCCCTCCCCCTCCCCTCCCCCTCCCCCCTCTCCTTCTCCCCCTCCCCCCATCTACCTCTCCCTCCCCTCCCCCCTCCCCCTCCCCCTCCCCCTCCCCCTCACCCCTCCCCCTCCCTCTCCCTCTCCCTCTCCCTCTCCCTCCCCCCTTCCTCCCCCCATCTCCCTCTCCCCCTCTCCCCCTCTCCCTCTCCCCTCCCTCAACCCTCTCCCTCCCCCTCCCCTCCCCCCTCTCCCTCTCCCTCTCCCTCCCCCTCACCCTCCGCCCCTTCTAACCCTCCTCCCCTCTCCCTCTCCCACTCCTCTCCCTCACCCCTCCCCCTCTCCCTCCCTCCCCCTCTCCCCTCTCCCTCTCCTCCCCCTCTCCTCTCCCCTTCTCCCTCACCCTCTCTCCTCCCCCTCCCCTCCCCCTCTTCCTCTCCCTCTCCCTCTCCCTCTCCCTCTCCTCTCCCTCTCTCTCCCCCTCCCCACCCCCTCTCCTTCTCCCTCTCCCTCTGTAAAGAAACTGTAAGATGTTGGACATCTGAGCAAAACACAAGAGACTGGGAGTAACTCACGGTCAGACAACGTCTGTGGAGGGAATGGACAGATGCCGTTTTGTGTCAGAATCTTCTTACTCTGGTGAAGGCTCTTGACCCAAAATGCTGTCTGTCCATTTTCCCCAACAGATGCTGAAGAAGGGTCTCGACCCGAAACATCACCCATTCCTTCCATCCAGAGAGGCTGCCTGTCCCGCTGAGTTACTCCAGTATCTTGTGTCTGTCTTCAGGGTAACATCTACAGCAGTGCACAATAACTGACTCACCAGCAGAATAGCAATTTTGTGAAATTCCCCCTGAGACAAGAGAAAACAATGTTACAGAATATTATTTTCACAACAATAAAAAATAACGATGGCAACTGGAGTTTCTGAAATGACTGAGAGATGGGAGAATACAAAGATAATGTCATCAAATTTACTGACATTCTTGTAACAAATCAACCCAGAGGCGAAGAGCAGATGCCCAATTTCACTTGGACCAATCAGAACTTTCCAACTTACAAACTATTGTCACAATTTAAAGTCAATAACATTCAGATGATGTTTAACAAAGTCACGGCATTTTCAGGGCAGTGGGAATAGATCCTACTTTATATTACCGGCTTGAGGGGAGCCTTTAGTCATCATTGCATCCCAGTCACACAGTGTGGAAACAAGCCCTTCGGCCCAACTTGCCCACGCCGACCAGCTACACAAGTACCACCACGTTTGGGCCACATCCCTCCAAACCTGTCCTAACCATTTACTTGTCCAAATGTCTCTTAAACGTTGGGATAGTCCCTGCCTCAACTACCTCCTCCATACACCCTGGATGTATGCTCATTCCATACACCCACCACCCTCTGTGTAAAAAAATTAACCCTCAGATTCCTATTAAATCTTTCCCCCCTGACCTAAACAAATGTCCTCTGGTTCTCGATTCCCCTACTCTGGGAAAAGGACTCTGTGCATCTACCCAATCCATTCCTGGGGTACATGGCCTGACGTTACTTAATGTTAACGATGCCAACATGGACACCACGATGTATGAAGCCATCGGCACATCAAATGATGCAGGCACTCGAGTAAAGTGTGTGTCAGAAGCTGGGAAAGCAGCAATGCAGCAGCTGGTCCCTCTCTGTCTCTCCCTCTCTTCCTCTCTCCTTCTCCTTCTCTCCCTCTCTCCCTCTCTCCCTCTCTCCATCACCCTCTCTCCCTCTCCCTCTCTCCCTCACCCTCTCTCCCTCTCCCCTTCCCTCTCTCCCTCTCTCCCTCTCCCTCTCACCCATCTTCCAGCCTCCCTCTCATCCCTCCGTCTTCCCCTCTCATCCCTCTCTCCCCACCTCTCCCCTCCCCCTCTCCCTCTCCCTTTCCTCTCCTCTCTCCCTCCCCCTCTCCCTCTCCCCTCCTCCTCCCTCTCTCCCACACTGTTCTCATCTCCCTCTCTCCTCTACTCCCCTCTCCCCTCCTCTTCCGCCTCCCTCTCTTCCCTCATCCCTCTCCCCTCACCTGTGCAACCTCCCTGGATGAAAGGGGGGGGGGGGGGGGGGGGGGGGTAAATAAGCGTATACCAAATCA